>CBVK0102002090.1:0-16278 GCA_900067695.1 Picea abies
TTCTACCAGCATTATCATTCCATTTATAACATGAACAGTGGCCATCAACACCTACCCCCATAGAATTGTTCTCCAGGATTTTTTTTTATTTATATTGTTGATTGTCAATGATCATACGTGTTAATGGTATTGTTAGAAATAGGCTTATTTTTATTACTTATCTAAATGCATGGTGTTTAGATTGAAGGCAATAATAATACTTGTTAATACTATTATTAATATTTATTTCTTCAAGATATTAATGTTCTAGAAGATATTTATAGAACATATGATATTAATGTTCTAGAAGATATTTATAGAACATGCTCTTAAAGTATTTTTTTAACGAGTCTAACATATTTCTTCATGTTTTACTTTGAGAGAGTTATCTTGGTATTCGTAGGCATCAAAAATACAATATGGCATACACAACAAATAAGGATGCCGAACGATTGAAACATCAAAATTTGCAAAAATAGGACTGATAAAACATGAGAAAGTGTTTTAGAATGAATCCAAGTCCAATAAATGATTCTTAATGAAGGACATGCCGAGTTCAATGCTTTTAGATGGAGGTCAAATTTCACTCGAGGCACCTTGATGGAGGTTCCAATAGTTGTTTCAATGCCGTAGACATATTAATTCGGTAGTGAACATAATTAATAGATTTTAATTTGATGGTTCATGAATTCATTCAACTTGTTCTTGGAATATGTCCAAAAGCATGCTATTAAAACCAAGGAATGTATTCTTACATTCTTGTACTTCCACCAACAATTGATTGAGTCTTGTTATATATTTATTTTAAAATTTTAAGTAATAATTAGCAGGTTTTATGGAATGATTTTATCCGTAATTACTCATAGCTTTATAATGGATCTTTGATTTTGAAGGGAGTTCTTAGAATTGGGGTTTAGGGGTAGAGTTCGACCTACAATCACTATGGAACCATAATTTTTTTTGGAGTTCTTGGAATTATGTTTTATGTTGGAATTTTCCTACAAAATTTTTGCTCAGTGGATTATCTCCAGTGGTTGGGATAGCTCAAGTGGTTGAGTACTTTAAGCTTCATGCTCGAAGAAGGTCTTGGTATCAATCCCTAGGGAGTTTCCTTTGAAACTATGTCCTGAACCACTATTACAAAATATCCTACCTCCTCTATTATGATCCACTCCTAGATGTTCTCCTCAACTATAGGACATGTGCAATACAAAATAATGGAGCCCCTATTTAACATAGCATAATTTTCTAGGGTTAGAGTTTTGACTTCCTCAACCCTCAATTATTCCACTCCTAGATGTTCTCCACAACTATATGACATGTACAATACAAAATAACGGAGCCCCTATTTAACATAGCCCGATAGTTGTCTAGGGTTAGAGTTTTGACTTCCTCAAAACTCAATTATGGATAATGTTTTCACCTTGTAGAATCCTATTGAAAGTTAACACATGGCTAGCCCCATGTATAATACAAAAAAATGGAGACCCTATTTAACATAGCCCGATAGTTTTCTAGGGTTAGAGTTTTAACTTCCTCAATCCTCAATTGTTGATAAGGTTTGCACCTTGTAGAATCCTATTGAAAGTGAACACATGGCTAACCCCATACATTTGAGTAATAGCGGACGATGTGGCATCCACACGTACCATGGTGGTCAACATGGTAGGTCAACTTGCAGGAGACATAACTTCCACATACTAACTATGATTGAGGTGATTGATTTGGACCAAAAAAATGTCATTATAATATTTTGGATGGTTTTCAACCCCATTTTTCCAAATTGGGATCTGAGGCTAAAATGACCCTGCAATCGATTCTTCCAAAATTTTCCAATAGCAAATACCAAGATAGATGAAATATTATATAATGATCTAATCTACACATATTTACAACAGGTACTATCCATGAAAGCTAGAGAAGTTCCCGTGTGTTTACCCTCATCAAATGTAAAGAAGTGCTCGTGTGTTCCCCTGAAGGTTTATGTTGAAATTTTTTATAAAAACATTTGAAGGAGCCCCTAATTTTCCTATATTTCCCAAAATTAAGGTTTTGTAGAGACCATTTGTAACCGATAAAAATAAGGTTTACCAAAACTCTAGGTCAAAATGACAAACTCACAGTTCTCATTGACATTTATAAACATTGCTATTGTTGAACACATTCCCATTCACTGGATTACATACAACTGTTACATTAAAGCATAGACAAATATAAACAACTTTATTGCTAATTTTACTTATTAGATAGATAACTTACTTTGAGGAGGTTGAAGTGAAATGGAAGGAGAGCCGGGAGGAAAGATGACTTTTGAATTCTGGTTTTGGCGGGATACCATTATTAGTAGTTTTCCCTTACTGTAGTGAATGCTATCATGGCGGACTGCCAGTTTTAGTAACTGGTTTGGCAAGACTTTGGTAGGTGGATACTGTTCCTGTTTTATAGTATTTGGTACTTCCCCTATTTTCCAATCTTTCTCTAGTCTTTTCGATTTTTAGGCTATTTTGGGGGGAGACTTTAGTTGGAATTCTCTTTCATAGAGCTCTTTGGGATAGAAATGGATGATTAGACTGGCTTAACCCTGAGTTCCCTTCCTACTAGGTGGGTGAGTTTCTTCCTTTGGAAACTGGTCCTGGGTCTTGTCTTATTATACTCTTTGGTGTGGTTTCGAGATGATGTGTCATAGGTGGGTTATGATAAGTCTAATATGAGTTTTCATCATTTACTTCCCAAGCTTTGACATTTAATTCTCTCAACACCTTCGAATATGGGGCTACATCCATTCGATGATCTTGTTTCTTGTGATTGCTAGTGGAGTACATATGGCACTAAATTGACTTGAGATGATTAACAAAGATGTAAATGATTTATTAAATGAGTCGGAAGACTCCTTCTGGCAGGCGACTCATGTTACATCAGACAACTTGGGTGGAACTTCATTTAGCATGCCTGGTAGAAGTTTTAGCTTTGTAACTCCTTCTGAACGCAGTCCAACTTGCAGTAAACTGTCTATTTTAGCACCTACTCTTGATACTTTCCTCCGCATTGGTGAAGATCCCTCGAGAGGAGAGAGTACCCAAGGGGCGCGGGGCATCTTTCAGAAAAGGGAGGAAAAATCGGCCTATTTACCGTCAAAGATCTCTACAAAGAGGTCAACTGATATCCCTAAGGGACGTAGATGGTGGGTGGAAAAGAAATCGATCAAAAAAATGGTCCTCGACTCCAATATCATCCTGGAGGACACCTGTTGACTGACCCTTTGTGGGTTGGTAGGAAGATTTGCATATATCAATCTAAGTGTGGAGAAGTTAATTGTCTAGTTGGAGAGGACTTGGAAACCGACCATTGGATATAATCCATAAGTATATTTCCTAACAAAGGGCTGGTTAGGGTTTTTGTGTAAATGTCCTGAGGATGTAGATATTTTGTTAAAAGGGACGTGGGTTTACAGAACCAATAGCCTGATGCTCAAAAAATGGAGGGTCGTCATTAATCCCGAAACATAATACTTCTATTTTTGCCATTTCTGGGTTCTGTTACCCGGCCTCCCATTATTTATTTGGAATGAGGGGGCTTTGTTGGAGATAGGAGATGCTTTAGGTAAATTCTTATTGGTGGATCAAGGTCATCTTGATGCATCTGCACGCAAGGTTTGTAAGGTTTTAGTTGAAATGGACATCCATCAGGGACTGCCAGAGTCATTGGATATTGAATGGAGAGGTTTACATTTTTGCCAAAGTCTGGATTATCTAGGTATCCCTTTTTGGTGCAACTATTGCCGCATACATCCCATATCAGGTGGGATTGTAATGGTATACATGTTGATGAGTGCACTCAGGAAGAAGCTTATCAGTATTCAAGTGAGACTGACGAAAACATGGAGGTAGATTTCTTTGGTTTCGAAGTGTCACAATAGGCTGGTGAAGTCGATGGCCTCAAGGATTCACAAAATATAGTGACGGGTAAGCTACATTCACACTGTCCTGTCTTTTTCAATTCCTTATCTCCGTGGGAAAGAGAAATTCTTAATTCCTCAGTCTGGCTGCGGAAAGTAACTACAAAGGACCTTCCAACTCTCTCTAGTGAAACGAATGGTATTGATTCACCAGTTGGGTCCTCGGGTATCCCTAGTACTTAGTGTAATGAATCTGTTTTTTCCCCTAGTGATATTCCTGAGCCCCCCTCATCCACTATTCCTTCCATAGGAACAAAGGTCACTAGTAATTGTATTACTATTGATCTGGTTGCGTCTGTCTCTGCACAATACACCCCGCAACCATCTTCTAGAGAACCCAATAGTTCATTGTGTCCTTCTGGCTATAGAGAATCCGAAGAGGGTGACTCCCCACTTTCTGCTACCTTAGCCTCCTTAATTCCTTTTATTTTAGATGATACTTCATCTGTGAAGTTACCTATATTTCTAGGAAAGTTAGCTCTATCAGTTAATCCTGGGACTGGGGAGGTAGGCTGTTCTAAGATGGTTACTGAAAAAGAGGGGAAAGAATATGCCTGGTCAAGAGGTTTAGGAGTCGGAATTTCCCCAATAAAAACTCGTAGCTCCCATAAGAAGTCCACCTTGTCACTTGATACTCCTTCTAGTCAAAATACTTCCACTGATGGTGGGGCCCTTAGAGTTTTGAAGGCCCTAGAAAAAAAGAAGTAATGATCCTACTCTCACTTAACTTAAGAGGGACAGGTGGTGCCCTTAAAGTTTCCTCGGTTCAAAGTGTTCTAGATAAGACTCGTCCGACTATTGTATTTTTACAGGAGACGCTTGTCCATGCAGATAAAGCACGCTCTTTCTTTCATTCTCTAAGACAATCTTCGCTCTGCTGTGATGTGAACTCAGTTGATACTTCTGGGGGCTTATTGGTTGTGTGGGATCCTAATTTTTTCAACCTAGTTTCGTTCCTGATTTGTGGTGGAATCTTATTGTCAGGTATCTGTTTATAAAGGAGAAGACAAATAAATTTTCTGAATGTTTACGGTCCATGTTTGGAGCATAAACAATTCTGGGAGAAACTGGTATCTTCAGGTATTTTAAATATCAAGAGGCTTATTCTTGTGAGTGACCTTAACTTGACTGTATCTTCTGATGAAATTTGGGGAGGTAATGTATTGATGGGTCAGCTGGCACATTACTTCATCAATCTCTTTCTTACAAAAAATTTGATTGATGTCATTCCAGGGAGAAGAATGCCTACATGACGGAATGGTCGTTCGGGGGCACAGTTCTTAGCAAAAAGGATGGACAGATCACTCTTATCTGAAGATCTTATTGATTCTATCGATATTTATCGAGCCTGGGTGGACTACCCATTCATATCAGACCATGCACCTATACTGCTCCAACTTGATCTCCCCCTGGCGTTTTATGCATTCCCCTTTAAATTTAACCCTCAGTGGTCCCAGTAGTATGATTTCTCTTCTCTTTTACAAAAGGTGTGGAAGGATCCCAAATATATTATGGAGCCGGACAAGCAAAAGCATTTAATTTGGGAAATTAAGGATTTGAAGACTATTACTAAAGTTTGGCAAAAATCATTGCAAAAGCAAAAAATTGCTCGACTAAATAGTTTGGAAAAATAAATCACTTTCAAGATTGAAAATTTATTGGAGGGTTTGCATAATACAATGAAATCAATGACACTTGAGGATTTGGAAAAGGAAAGAAATGTCCTATTAAAGGAATCATAGGAGAATTGGAAACACGCAACTGTGCTATCTGGATCAAGAGCGGTGACCATAATACTAAATTTTTCCATAGTTTTGCTAGCTTTAGAAGGAACTCAAAATATCTATGGGAGATTCTAGGTGAACAGGATCAAGTTTTTAAGGGATAGGATCAAATTAAAATTGTAGCATTGATGATCTGGATTATTTTCGGCACGAAATGAGAGCGGAGATATAATAAAGAAATGCACAGAGATATCGTAGATATTCAATAATATAACATAAATGTATCAGATGAGTACATCAACTTCCCGGGGTCGTAACTTTTGCATACGATCTTCGTTTTATGAGTGTGATAGCTCGTTGGAAAGGTATCATCGAGGAGATTCATTTTGGGGGATAAAAAATGCCTTTGGCTATCATTGAGAACCTTTATCTTGAAAAACCTTCATTTGGGCCCTCAAAATGGCCCCGAAAGTTAAAACCTGCTAAAAATAGTAAATTGCTAAAATTGCCAAAAAGTTGTTTTACACCAGTTGGAAAAGGTGCGTGGCCATCGATATCCACCTGGATCAATTGAATCACTTCAATTTTTTTTATAAGGAGTAGGGAGGTGTCCAGATTTCAGAACAAGTTAGCGTGGCATCTTTTTTTCCCAGGATGATTACGGATGCCACAACCAAAGGTCTTTACAAGCCAGTGGACAAGGAATAATTATTGAGGGTATTAAAAAAGTTAAAAATGGACAAGAGTCTAGGACCGGATGGGTGGACAGTGGAATTATTTAAACATCATTTTGAAACTGTGGGTGATAACCTATTGGATATGGTAGAAGAGTCTATGCAAAAAGGTTTTATTACAGGTGCATTAAATGCTACTTTCATTACACTAATACCAAAAGTTAATAAACCAAACCAGTTTGGTGACTTCAGACCGATCTCGCTCTGTAACTTAAGCTATAAAATCATTTCAAAGATTATAGTGGATCGCATAAAACCTTTTTTTATCTAGATCCTTATTTGAGGAACAACTGGGTTTCCTTCAAGGAAGAAAAATATAAGATGATATAGGCACTTTGCATGAATTCCTTCATAGTATCATAAAGAAAAAATCAAAATCTATGGTTTTAAAACTAGATTTACAAAAAGATTACTACTTTGTTAATTGGGACATGCTACATATGATTCTCCTACAGATAGGTTTGGTACAGAATATAACTCAATGGATCATGAGTTGTGTGAGTTCTTCTACATACTCCGTGCTGATAAATGGAGAGGCCACCGATTTCTTTAAGATATTTGTGGACTCAGACAAGGTGTCCCCTTTCTCCTCTATTATTTATTTTAGTTATGGAAGGCTTGAGTTTGATGTTGAAAGATAGTCAAAGCAATGGTAGATTGGCTGGTATAAAAGTTTCAAGAGCATCAAATATCTTACATATCCTCTTTGTTGATGATGTTGTCATTATGACTAACACAATTATACAGGAGTGGTGGGAAATTGACAAGATCCTCGAAAGTTTTTGTTTGGCTTCGGGACTCTCTATTAATACTTCTAAGTCTACTTTTCATGAAGTCGGTTTATCTGAACAAGAGATATTTTCATTTAAAGTACTTTTTCCTTATACTTTCATTGAGTTGGAACAAGGTTTTAAATACTTGGGCTTCTTTATTAAAGTTGGTTATCAACGAAAAGAAGATTGGAGTTGGTTGATTAAAAGGGTGGAAAAAAGATAAGTAACTAGAGCTATCGGTGGCTCTCGTTAGGAGGCAGATACATTTTGTTAAAAGATGTATTGGAGTGTCAACCTATATATTGGTTGTCATTAGTGGTGGTACCTAATTCTGTATTAACCACATTGAAAAAGATGATGTATAATTTCCTTTGGTATATGACAAAAGAAACAAAACATTTTCATTTGTGTCGATGGGAACATATTGCACTACCGAAATCCCTAGGAGGATGGGGCATCATAAATATTTTCAACGTTAGTACCTCTTTAGCAGCCAATACTCTTTGGAGAGTCATGTTTGGGCAAGGTATCTGGCACAGATTCATTAGCGACAAGTATCTTCGATACATGAGTGATAACCTGGCTTAGATCTGCTGATTTTAAGAATATGGGTTTCTCCAGAATATGAAGCGGATTGTTGAAGTTGATCCACCTAATCAATCATGGATTATTCTAGATTCTGGGAAAAGGAACACAAATTGTCTTAGGTAAGGACCAAATTTTAGGAATGGGAAATTCCTCCTTTCTGTCAACAAATTTAATAAATGCATTACATTCCCAAGAGGTGAAGACACTTGCATAGGTTAGTAAGCCTTCTGAAGAATGGATGTACACTTCACACTGGAAAAGTAGCCGAGACTTGGGCCTTTATGGTGATTTGGATAGAGAATGGGAGCTCTTTAGATCCGCGCTTAATAATTCGGGAGCGACTGTAAATGAAAAAGTTGATACATTATGTTGGGCTGGAGGGGAGGAGTCAGGCGTCCCGTCAGTTAGAAATTTTTATATGAATATAATTCGATCAAAGAATTTAAACAAGATATAGGTTTGGAAATCTTCTATCTGGAAATGACTGTGCCTTTAAAGATTAAACTGTTCTTGTGGTTGGCTTTGGAAGGAAAAACAGTCACATGGGATTCTCTACAAAGGAGAGGTTGGCATGGACTAGGGAGATGCCCTCTCTGTAGAACGAAATTGGAAACTGTATCACATCTCTTTATTTCATGTTCCTTTACTAGACAGATTTGGGATATTATGTCTGTAGAGTTCAATCAAAAGTGCGACTGGTTTGGTTTAAATTTGTCGGAAGCTCTTAAATTTTTTACTGAGGTTCCCTTGGTATCTCCCCATTTACCAGCCATAGTCTGTTGGAACATATGGCATGAGATAAATAAAGCTCTCTTTGATGACCTACAGCCTTCTATATTGACTGTGATCTACAAGACAAAGGCTCTCCATAGTTATAAGTCCATTACTAAAAAAATAAAGATCCCACGGGATATATTGATCACCCACAACAGTGATGATGCCTTAGAATGGTTCGATGGGGTAGCACAGAGGAGTAAATGTGGAGCTGGAGGAGTGATTAGAACCATAGATGCAATAATTTATAAATGGAATTTTAATTGTGGTAGTGGATCAAACACTAAAGCAAAGCTTCTGAGTGTATGGGTAACTTTTATGTTAGCAAAAAAACTGTCTATTTCTTGTATACATATGATGGGAGATTCAAAAGTCATAATATAATGGTTGATGAACAAAGGCAGACTCCGGGTAGAAACACTGGAAGGATGGAAGATCAAGATAAAAGCACTTACAACTTTGTTCAATTCTATTACATATCAGCATATATACAAGGAATTCAATATGGGAGTTGATTCTCAATCAAAGCTGGCATTGGAAGTAAGAGAAGGATATATATTCTATCACCAATGGAATAGTGGTGTGGAGGGCCCCAGAAATGAAATCAAGATTTACTAGAACTTCTGAGAGTTTTTTTTTTTTTAATAAGTTTGACATACATGTATCTTCTGGCGATATATATTTGTATATTATCGCATAGCTTATTTTGTGGTTTGAAATACATATTCCAGCATGGATCATAGTGATGTTACTTTCCTTTGTATGTTTTTACTTTGTATGTTTTTACTCTGTTATGGGTAAAAACTATTATGAATATTTTTTGAAAAAAAATATTTTGTAGAAGGAATCTGTTGTTTTGATGAGATTCAAGAAGTACAAAAATTATATGTTAATATAATTGGGCTAATTTTTTCTAGATAACTTCAACAAAATCATAAATAAAATATTTTGTTTCCTTAAAATAAAATATTGTATTTCTTGAAAATAAAAATATAATTTTGATTTCATTATATTATAATATCCAAACCATTCTTGTGTGAAAGAAACTAGAACAAACCCTATAGCGGAATATTATACAAGTGCAATTTTTTTTTATAAAAGGATATAAAGTTCTCTCAAAGTAACAAACGTGCACTCGTACATTTGTTAAAAAATAACCCATAACTCAATATCATCTAAGTGTATTTTCTTATAAAAATGGTCATAAAGTTATAATAAATTGTGCATAATGTCTTATAAAAAGGGTCATAAAGTTATAATAAATTGTGCATAATGTGGTGTATTGACAATTTTTTTTAGTGGATTTAAAACTTATGTGGAATTTTGAGTTTTTAAAATGTTATTTTTAGTTTTAGTAAAAATTGTTAAGAAATATTTTTTATTTTTTTTTAAAGTTAGTAAATAAAATTAAAATGTTAGTAAATAAAATTAAAATAAATAAATGAAAATTTAAGGAAATTTGATATACTTTATTGAAAGGATAAATAAAATCAATAAGTAGATAAAATTAAAGAGATGAAACAAGTAAATTTCATTGAATTTAAAGTATTTGATTAACTAGGAAAGAAAATAAAATTGAAATTAAAATATGAAAAAAATAAATAAATTAAAAATGAGGCAAAGGAACTTATTTAAATTTAGACAATTTTTATGAATTAGTATAATTAATGAAAAATAAATGAATCAACAATGAAAATAAATAAGTAAATAATATTATAAAATTTGGACAACTAGATCATTTATCTTTACAAATAAATTGAACGGAGTGGTTTTTTAGAACTTTGGTTTATGCTTAGGTTTCATGAGGTTTGCCACTAAGGTGAGGGATATTGCGATAATTCTATTACATGATATTCTAAGTCATGTTTAAGGGAGGATGCTTAAATGTGAAATCTAACTTAAACATGGTCTATTGAGGGTTGATTGGATGTTCTAGTGAAGTGGTACTGACTACATGATTAATTCATTTGGTTCAAAGTGATGGTCTTGACTCACTATCTAGAGGTAGAAAAATAAGGCACATCTAATCAACTAGGGTTGTCTTGGGTGATCAAATTTTACCAAATTAACCTTGCTCTATGGAATATTGGTAATGCACTCATGCAACATACAAGTAGAAAAATATGATCACAGGTGTTGAATGGATATGGTGAATATGAAGAAAATATGAAGATTTATATTACGTATAATGATACACACTACACCATAGCATTATAATGGTGTTTCTGAACAACATAATAATTGTTTGGACTATGTCTCTTATTTTTCAATGCACTTGTCATTTATACCATTCGTGACCTACTAAACCCTAATCCTACCTATTTAAATATGAAAACCCACTCTATTGGCCTCACACTCTTGCCAATGAGCATTTGTTATCATTTGGAGATTTTGGACTTGCAGGAAAGGAAATCTATTCAGATTCATGTAATTGATGGTTATGAGGATCTTAATTTAGGGGATGATTTTCTTTATATGCAGACTTTATGTTCATGGAGAATTTTCCAAAATGAAACCACTAGGTTCTTAAAATCCAAGGTTATTTTGAAAGAAGTTAAAGCCATCAATTTGGTGTAATTTTGAATGTGTTTTTTCATATGAAGATGGAAAAAAATCTCATGTACAAGAGTTCTCAACTCTAAGAATTTGTAGTTAAATAAACCCCCTTCTACAAAAAATTAATGACCATGTATTATATTCAAAAGAGGGGTGAAATTAGTATTAAACCAGACCATGAACCCAAGGATATATTTTTATAGTGACATATACCTATGTTGGCATGTTGACGCACTAATTTGCTTATTTTTGGACTATTTTTGTGATTTATGAGTGTATAAGAGTTTAGTCATGTTTCTATAATAGTAGTAGAAACGAAAATTGATTTTTAAAATCCATGAAAAAATGGATACCTAGGATATCTAGTAAAAATAAGGGTTTTTTAAATTTTAAAAATGTATTGGAAGAGAGTTCAACAAAATGATTTTCGGAAGGATTTCTCAATATCTAGTGAAATTAGGGGTATCCCACAAATGAACTTGATATCTCAGAAGTTCACTAAGTGAAGTCCCCGTGAGTCGATCTCACTTTTGAGTACCATTTGCACTCATTTTCCTTAGGTCAGTTTTGTGCGTTCGAAACATATGAGCTTGTTTTTAAGCCACTTGTTATCACCATGAAAGTACAACTTTATCTCTTTTTTGGACTTGTAAAAGGAAACAAAAAGGAGACTATCAGGTACACTTTAACTATTTTTTGGAATCGTAAAAGTACACAAAAAAAGACACCATCATCAATATAATTTTAACTATTTTTCAACCATGTTAAAACTAAATTAAAAATACAAAACCGAGCATAATTTGATCGCTCTTTTTCGCTCGTTAAACCATGAAGGAGACACCAAAAACTCTATAAAAAAAGTGGGTTTTTTTTTTTACCATTGATCTATTTTCAAACTGACAACATTATTCAAATCTCCCTTGAACATGCCACCTGTTTGAGTCATCATCTTATAATTAGGTTTTTTCTTACCTAGGAATCATGCTCGTAATATGAGTCACATAGACTCCTCTGGCTAGTTATTCTTCTAGTCCTCATGAAGACTCCTCCAATGGCTCATGGAGTATTGAACTGTACTCATCTAAATATCTAGTATTATTTTCAAGTCACCATTGTGTCATTTTGTATGTTCAAGGGAAGTTTAAGCTTTAGTCAACCATCTATTTTTTTATTGACTTTTTGAGATTGTCATCCCCGTGTTAGTTGTAATTTATTATTCTATCTCTTCACATAATCTGACAATGTCTGGTTTATGTTGATTGATGGGGGATACATTAAATACCTCCTTCAATGGATCTTTTCCTATCAACTTTAGCAAATTATCTAGGAAAGGGATCTACAAACTAGCTAGTACCTTAAGGCTTGCAGTCCTTAGTGTAAATCCTCCTAGCAATCGATGTTGCGCTTTCATAATTGACTCATGATCGATTGAATCTACGAGTGTTCAACAATTATATACTCTATTCATACTCACTTTATTGTACTAGGTACCTTGGGGTCCATCTTCCTCATCGGTAATTCCCTCACGTCTGTTAACAAATTAATGATTGGTAATAAGACAAATTCTACCATTCTTGATATCACATCATGTATTCGATGTACATCAATGACATGTTTATTTTTCTTAAAATAATGGGTGTCAAGCTTCCCTAAATAAGAACCTATTTGTAGCTTTGTATGGAAAAAAATCTAATACTCCATTGAGATGGGACAACCCAACACACAAAGTGGTACTTGGGATGGAATTTCTCAAGGATATGGAAGACTGGATGGTTATCCCCCACATACATTCACACTTATATGGTTTATCCATCACATACATTATCAACATGTATTCAATCACTCTTTCTTTTCCCATATGGCAATGAATGGTAGGATTTTATCATGTTCATATTTGTACCAAAATAATTTAAATAATATTCTCCAAACATTTGAAGTAAAATTTGTATCTCTTTCCGAGACAAATTCCTTGGGCATTCCATGAAATCTAGCAATATCCCTCATGTAATTTTTGCAATATTAGTTGGTATGAGTGATTTTTACAAGAATGAGATGAGTATCCTTTCTCAATTTTATCAACAACTACCATTATTGAATCATATTTCCTTCATGTCCTGAGCAACTTAATGATAAAATCAATGGTTACCACTTCTCATTTCTTCTGTTGAATTGGAAATGGTTGTAGCAAACTCACTGGGTGTCTATTCTTATCTTTTATTCTTTGACATTCCATACATATGGAAATGCAAGCAACAACATAATTCTTTATTCCAGGCAAAAATAATTGGCTTCATACTGCTCAAATTGTGTTTTCGTAACTAGGATGTCTAGTATATGAAACATTATGAATTTCCTTTAACACCAATTTCCTAAGTTTTCCAAAACTAGGGACACAAACTTTGTTCTTATGCATAAGGAATCCCATACCCTTTGAATTTATGTTTTACATTCTCTTGATGTAAAATCTCTTTTAATTGTAGGCAATGTTAGTCTATAAAAAAAAGAAAAACAAGATTTTTCTCTTTAAATCTGAATGATGGATACTAATGTTTGTAACATGCATGAGATGTATTGTTCTATTAAGTTCATTGGAAACTTTTTTTTCCTTTCCTTTTATATGAATGATGTCAAATTCATAGCCTCTTAATAATTCTATCCATCTTGTCTGTCTAGCATTCAAAGTTGGTTTCTCAAAAAGGTACTTCGAATCACTATGGTCTGTCATTAATTCAAATTTATTCCCCATTAAGTAGTTCCTCCACATATTCAAGGCATGAAATATGGAACCACGCTCCATATCATGTGGCATAGTTCCTGTCATGTTATTTAAGATTTCTTGACTCATAACTAATGACATGTACATTTTGGGTGAGGAATCCATCAAGTCCTTCTTTTCATGCATCTGAGTAAACCAAAATATTCTCATTTGGGTTAGAAAGATTTAAAATAGGTTCACTAGTAAGTAGTTCTTTCAACTAGTTAAAATTATCTTCACTCTCTGTTGTCCAGACAAAATTAGTTCTATTATTTTGTAAAGAAGTAATGGAATGAGTAGTCCTAGAGAATTATTGAATAAACCTCCTGTAGTATCTGACTAATCCCATAAAATATCATATTTATAAAACATTCCTTGTTACTAGCCATCCTCTAATGGATTCAATCTTATCTAGTTGTACTACTATTCCTTTTTATGAAATAAAATGCCCCGAATAATGTATCTATTCATGGTAAAATAAAACACTTACTTATCTTGGAAAAAAAATGATGTTCCCTTAGCACTTGCAACACCAATATCAAGTGATGTGTATGTGCTTCCTTTGACTTGGAATACATATGTATATCATCAAGGAATAGAATGGAAAATGTATCCAAATAATTTTTGAATATGCAATTTATTCAACACATAAATATAGTTGGTGCATTTGTCAGTTCGAATGACACCACTGAGCATTAATAATTTTCATACCTTGTTCTAAAGGTTGTCTTATTGATGTATTCTTTCTTGATTCTTACCTGATGGTATATGAATCTCAAGTCTATCTTTGAAAATATATTTTCTCCTCTTAGATATTCAAAGAGGTCATCAATTATAGGTAGATACTATTTGTTCTTGAACATGGCTTTATTCAGTTGTCTAAAGACAATAGATAGCCTCAATGCTCCATCCTTCTTTTTAATAAAGAGTACTCATGCACCCCAAAGTGAAACACTTGGGAGTATGTACTCCTTCTTCAACAATTCTTCCCTTTACATTTGTAATTATTTTAATTCCAGTGTGCTCATTCTATAAGGTGTCTTTGATACTGAGGAAACTCCTGGTACTAACTAATTAGATAATTATATCTCCCTCTTCAGTGGAAATCTTAGTATTTCTTGGAATACATCTTCAAACTCTTTAAATAATGAAAACTATTCATCGCTTGGCCCTTTTGTCTCTTCTAGTTCTTCTACATGTTCTACTAACAATTGAAAACCTTTCCTAAAACATATCTTTAGTTGTAAAGATGAAACGTCCCTTATAGAAATGGGTCTTGGAATTACTTTCACAATCCTCTATTTTCCTTTTTTCTCCAAACATGTAATGTCCTTTTATGACAATCTAGGACATCTTGATGCTTCCCCAACCAATCCATTCCAATTAGGATGTCATAAGATCTTAATTGTCACATACCCATTTTTTTTTATACTCTAATATTAACTTCATAATAAGGAACATTACCAATTGTTTATAATCTCATTAATAAGAAATCTATTACCTTTACTAGATCTAAGTGCAATTCTAATTGCATGGCCTACCTTATACTCTTCATGTCAAAAATTGAGCTTATGATATAGTTCTTGTGGTGCGGTTTTCAATTCTATATTCCACTTCTCATTTATGAATTTTGTGTTAAGAGCTTCGTTGGTCACCCTAATGGAGACCCTTGTCATGGCCTTTGTGTTAAAAACTTAAGTTGGTGTGTTAATATCATTACATGTAAATGTGACTTATCCTGACCATCCAAACATGGAAACATACGTATAAAAAAGTTAATCATACTTTTTATTATGCTTGTTGGATAACGTTCATTATGCTTTGGGGATAATAAAACAAGGGTGGTTGACAGTTATTAAGTTTCATGCTAAACACACCCTGTACTCATAAATATCATCTATCCCTAGTTCGTTCGTGGAATAATTTCCATGTTCCAGGTGTAGTTTCTTGGAACAAGATCCGGGACGATAAGTGATCTAAAAATGAAGAAGACTGTATTCTTGAAAATATTTGCAAGTTAAAATTTATGTGTTAAAATGCAAATGGATCAACTTTGCAACACAACTTTAATATAATTTACTCATTCAAGATGCATATAAACATCAACAATAACATTGAATAGAAAACACATAACAAAACAAATGATAAAGGAGTTCACCCATCTCTTGGGCTACATCTCCTAGTTCAGCTTCTAATGGATCATTTGTATTATTTTCCCAAAGTGATAAAAAATGTTCTTTAAAATTCTCAAAATGCCAAATAGACTACTCCAATGGCTTCAGAACGTCCAAAAATCCCTAGTTGGGCTTTTTCGGCACCTCGTTTGGCCAAAAATTGAAGAAGATAGGCTTCCTGGAAGTCCCCCTTCAAATTTGTTGTCTCTGCATCTACAAAATGCACCCTTGTTGGCTCAACCTAGCCCACACGCATATTTAAGCTT
>CBVK0102002110.1:0-19132 GCA_900067695.1 Picea abies
TCTATGCTCACAGAGGTTGTACATTCCCCCTGACTTTTGCATTAGAATTACATATTGACTTGTGTCTTTGACTTAGCTAGACTCACAGGATTATATAGCATCTCGTTCATCCTAAATTTTGGTTTGACTCGCAGAGGTTGTGTGTTCCCCCTAGATTTTGTCAATATCTCACAAGATTGGTTGATTCTCCAAATCTCCCTGGCTAGCAATTCTTTGTTTTTTAAACCTACAGTCCTCGTCTATATAGAAACAAATCATCATGGAGAATATAGCAATCTCGTGGAAACAAAAAAAAATCATTTATGTTTTTCCGTGAACATTCGTCTATCTAGAGATAAATCATTGTAGCAAATATAACATTCTTATGGAAACAAAAAACTTTTCATTTGTGTTTTTCCACGAACATCTATCTATATAGAGACGAAAAATCATGGCAAACATAGCATTCTTGTGGCAACAAAAACTTTCTATTTGTGTTTTTCCATGATTTTTCATCTATATAGTGATGACAAATCGTGGAAAACATAAAATTCTCATGGCAAAAAAAAATTTTCACTTATGTTTTTCCACAATTTTTCATCTATATATAGAAGAAAAATCATGGAAAATATAGCATTCTCGTGAGAAAAAAAAATCATTTGTGTTTTGCCATGATTTTTTGTCTATATAGGGACGAAAAATCATGGAAAACATAGAATTCTCATGGAAACAAAAAAATTTCATTTTTTTTCCACGATTTTTCGTCTATATAGCGATGAACAATCATGGAAAATACACCATTCTCGTGGAAACAAAAGAAGATGTTTGTCACTATATAGAAAAAGTTTTTTCACTATATATATGAATGTTTGTAAACAAAAACTAGAACAAATGATTACCAAACTAATGACACATGGAAGCCATATTTCATGGATATTTCCACGATGAGTTATGGGTCATCAATAGAGTGATGAAAAAAGATCCACGAAAAATAAGGCATGCTTCCGTGGCAAGTTCGAAGAAAAAGTGTTCCATTAGAAGCGAAAAAGCATGGAAAATTTGATCATATTTAGTACTGTTAGACAAATTTGTCTTAGTATTTGCGGACAACATTTTGGTGTATTCCAAGAATTAAAAGGATCATGAATAACATCTTAGAATGGTGTCGCAGGTGTTAAGAGAACACCATTTGTATTCCAAATTTAGCAAGTGAGATTTCTTTGAATTGGAAGTCCAATATTTAGGCCATGTAATATCAGGTAAAGGAGTGGTAGTAGACTTTGCAAAGATTAAGGCAATGATGGATTATCCTTCCCCTAGAAATGTGACAGAAGTAAGATCCTTCATGGGATTGGTTGGATATTATAGGAGGTTCATCAAGGAATTCTCCAAGATTGGAAATCCCATTACTTCATTGCAAAGGAAAGGGAATAAATTTGTGTGGTCACCTGAGTGTGAAGACAACTTCCAATAGTTGAAGCAATTGTTGACCAACGGTTCTATTTTAAAGATTACAGACCCAAAAAAAGACGTCCTAGTTTGCACATATGCTTACAAGGAGGGACTCAGTGGATTTATCATGCAAGAAGGACAAGTGGTTTGTTATGAATCATGAAATTCAAAAGAGAATGAGAAAAAATATGTTACCCATGACCTGGAACTTGAAAAAATAGTATATGCATTGAAAATGTGGATACATTACCTGCTTGTGAGGAGCTTTACCCTCATGAATGACCATTTTGGTCTGAAGTATTTATTTCACTAGCCAAGGTTGAATGTTAGAAAGGTGAGGTGGATGGTGTTGATCAATGAGTTTGATTTTGAAATCAAGCATATAAAGGGAAAGGAGAACATAGTATCTTAAGTGATTAGCTGAAGTGTTCAAACCATACACTTAGAACAAGCAAGTGTGGGAGAGTTTGACATTCAACAGAGGATTAAGACCATCTTGTAGGAATATGTTTTCTTCAAACAATTTAAGGAAAAGTTGCAGCAAGAACCTAAGGAAAATATGTATGAAAGATACCGTATAAGCGTTGATGGCATGTTGTTGTACAAAAACAGGTTGTATGTTCCTAGTTCAACAAATATGAGGTGACTAGTTATGGGTGTTCCATAGGAGGAAGAAAGGGTACTTTGAAATGTATAATTAGGTAACTTTATTATTGGCATGGGATGAAGAAAGATACTGCTCGGTACATTTTAAAATGTTTATAGTGCCAGTAGGTGAAGGTCGAGCATCGACACCCTGCTAGACTATTACAACCTATACAAATACCAGAATGGAAGTGGGAAGTGATTTCCATGGACTTAGTCATAGGTTTGCCAAAGACAATCAAACAACATGATGCAATCATGGTTTGAGTGGATAAGTTGAGAAAGGTATCTCATTTTTCTCCCGTAGCGTCTACTTTTAAAGCCATATATGTTGCTAATGTTTTCATGAAAGAGATATTCAGGTTGCATGGTTTTCCCAAAACCATAATCTCAGACAGAGATTCTAAGTTCACCTTGAACTTCTGGAAAATTTTATTTGCAATTTTAGAAATGTAGTTGGAATTTAGCATGACCTACCATCCTAAAATAGATGGTCATACTGAAAGGGTGAAGAAAGTGATAGAAGATATCTTACAAATGCATGTAATGCATCAGCCCAAGCAGTGGGAAGAATACCTACCTTTGGTAGAATTATCATACAACAATGGTTATCAAGAATCATTGAAGATGATTCCGTTTGAGGCTTTTTATGGTAGAAAATGTAGAATCATGATTACTTGGGATAGCCCAGTGCATAAAATTACATTTGAACCTAAAATACTGGAGGAAATGGAGCAAGCCATGGTTAAGATAAGACATAACCTGGAAATTGCTTAGGATACACACAAGAGCTACATCAATAGCAAGAGAATATCAAGAGAGTTCAAAGTAAGATACCATGTGTATCTCAGAGTGAAACCCAAAATAAGTTCCCTAAAAATGGGGATGTATACCAAATTGGATCCCTAATATTTTGAACCGTTTGAAATCCTAAAGAGAATAAGACCAATAACATACAAAATTTCTTTACCACATACTATTAGAGAACATAATGTATTCCATGTATATTTGTTAAAGAAACATGTCCATGATGTTAATCATGTTATTGATTAGACTCGAATACAGGTGGAACCAGAGGGATAATTCTAGCCAGAACAATCCATCTTGTAGGTTAAGGTGTAATGGAGGAACTTTGACGCAGATGAAGCTACATGGAAGCTAGAAGATACCGTGAGATTTCCATACCCTTTTTTGTTTGATGTATAATTGTATATACATGGTGTTTTGAACATCGAGGATGGTGCTTTATTTAAGGGGGAGGGGAGTGTAACAAAATGTTTTCTCCCAGGGATGTAATTAAGCACAAACTACATATGTTTATGTGATGAGGCATGTAATCAAATTTTTATTTAATATAAAAAAAAAATTACTCACTGAGAAGGAACAAACTTGATAAATATTCTCCATGATACACCATAGGAAATTGACGATACAAAGGGATTGATGTAATGGAGTTGATATACTTCAGTGTAGGGAGTAGGAATCTTGCATAGCAAGCTAATCTATGCTTGCAAACATAATAACCTCACTTACCATTGTACCATTATTTATGAGACCACTTGACCATTGAAATAAGTCAGTGAGTCGTGGGTGGAGAAGTAATAATGGTGAAAGTTGGGAAATTACATGGAGTAATGATCGATTAAACAACTAATGGAATTTACCATGAAGCCATCTTATTTATACTTGGATGGAGGATTACAGGTTACACATGTAAGAAGTCATGGAGACTTGTGGAGCAGGAGGAATATTAGAGAAAATGACACGAAGGAAAAAGAGTTGGCATGCATAAACACACAGAGGGATCAAACAAATAAACAAGAGAGTATGATTAGAGAAGCACAAGAGAATAATATGGAGAGAGAGAGAGAGAGAGAGAGAGAGAGAGAGAGAGAGAGAGAGAGAGTTGATATAGAGTAGAGACCTTGCAATAGAAGACATAGTAGAGAGGATAAGAGGTGAGAAAGAGAAGACATACGTGTGGTATTTTTTATTAAGAAAGACAATAATAACTTTATGGAGGAAAACATAAAACTTTTCTAGACTATTGATGATCACCTTGAACAAATAAGATCCATATTCCTAAATTGGAGCAATATTAGGCTACAACTTGGTGCTTACTAGACATAAACTGACACTAGTAAGGGGAGGTCATCGAGGGAATATTGAGAAGTGAAGGGACTCCCTTGTGCAGAGGAAATCCAATTGAGAAACCACCTGATAAACTTTCAAAGACCCTGAGCTCAATGGAAGGTGAAAAATTTTGTTGTGTCAGAGGAGGAAAGTGATGCAGGAGAATCGTTGGCAATCAAGCAAGCATGAAGGAAAAAACCAGTTGGGACAAGCGCCATCACATTTTAATATGTTTTGGAATGTTTTGAACATAAATGTGTAGACATTAATGTAATGAGCTAGAGGCGTACTTGCATTTATACTTAGGCGATGTCAAAGATTGTGGGCGATTTTCTCTCATCTTTCAATGTAAAAGGCATTTAAGCCCAGTTAATGAAAGTATGTAGGTTAGAATGATAGATTAGACAATTTTAGGAGTAGGAGGGAAAACCGACTATAGACACCCTCATCTTTTCATATTTGTATCATTAGATCATTAGATCATTAGAGATCATTATCATTAGCATAGAACAGGAAAAAAAGAGATCTGTAGCAGAGAGTTGTAGAGAAGAACCCATGTACAAAAGTTTTGAATTAATATATGAAGCTTTGATTCAGACTCATGGTGTTATGATGCTTTCTGTGTATACAAGCTGAATGGTATGATTATAGATATTTCATTCTCTCTGTCATGCATTTGTTGTTATGTTGTGTATGTATGATTTTATATTGAATGTTTGAAGTTTGAAAGAGAGAGAGAATGAGTTTCAATTTTTTCTCTTCGTAAGTGAGAGTTTCTTGCAAGGAGTGTAGTGAAAACATCTGCAAGGTGTGCGTTGACAAGGTTTCTGAGTCTATCTCAGAAAGCTCAGGAGGGTTACTATTGTTTTCATTCCAACAGAAGTGTAGTTGAAGCGTACAAGCCATGAAAGGTGTGCGCAAGCTAGCTGAGGCCTTAGAGGTAATCAACTAATGTTGAAAGGTGAAGGACTACTATTGCAGAGAGTGCAAAGAGTCGAGAGGTCAAATACCAACGAGTATTTGAAATATTGCTGCAAAGAGTGTGTACAAGAGTCCTTTTAGAGATTCGAGTTTACAAGTAAAATCTCAAAAGGGTTAGCGCCCTTGAAGTGTTCAAAGGAAGGAAGAAATCAAACCTGTTCAAAGGGAGATAGGAAACAAAATCTTCATGCAGAAGGTTAAGTTCTGGTGAAAGAACATCAGCTCGTTCCATAGAGATTCTTGAGGGAAGATTCGAGCGGTCAGAATTCTCCGTGGAGAACTCGCGAATTCACGAGGACCATAGGATCTAAAAGAGTTGTAGGGTGGATAAGGTCCAAACGAACCGATTACGTTGGTGTCAAGGGTCAATGAGGATTGTCGATTGTGGTCAGTTTGGGTTGTCGAATCATTTCACAAATTCGAGATTTGTAAGTTCGGAGGACAAACCAAATTATTTGGTTGCCCAAACGATGAAGTAGCAAGGAGATATGAACTAGTGGATCCAGGAATGGGAGAACCGTTGGATCAGAACTACGTGGAGTTATCAAGTATTAGGATTTTGGTAGCTGGAAGGAGTCGCTTTCGATTGCAGAAGATGCAAAGTGGCGAGAGCCAAGAGCTCGTGTGAAAGCGTGGAACATCTGTCAGGTGGGTACCACAAGGGTGACAGGTGGTGTGTACTTGTGCATCGAGGGCTCAACCCGTAGTTTCCCTAGCGCATCTCAGGATTTCACAAAGCAGGAGCATAAAGACTCATCACTCTAACTCGTGAGTTGAGAAGTTGCAAAAGATGCTTGCGCCAAGGCCTAGTTGTGGTCATGTGAGGGTGAAGCTCACGCTTAGTGCTCATTCACGTAGGTGGGGTTTCCAAAGGACTTGTGGATCAGATTTGTTGAAGGTTTCAGTGAGGAACCAAAGGAGTTTCTTTGGCTCTAGGGAATTCTAGAATGATCCTAAGTGGATCTTGGCTTGAGGGTTTGGGGGTCTGCATTAAAAGTGGTATCAGAGCCTAAATCTTGTCTGTAGATTTCAGGTAGAGGAAGCTAGAGGCAAATAAGTACTCTAGTACACATCATTGTGGTATCAGAAGCATATAAAGAGTTCTTTTATTTCTATAGCAAAGAAAGAGAAAATATTTATAGCCATGTCATCGAGAAGAAGAGATAGGCCAATGCCTGATCCAATAGTGGAAAGAGAAATGCATGAACTACGTGCCAGGCTTGATGCCATGGAGACAACACAGAGGCACACAGTCGACGTTGGAGATATCAACAAGGCTGAAAGTGAAAATGAAGCTGGACACGAAGGAGAAGTATTTGCAGTCAAGGATGCTGCGGATGAACTCCTATTCAGGGTTGTTGCAAGGATAGGTGCCAGAAAAAAAATGGACATTCCAGTATATTAAGGAAACCTGGATGTTGAAGAGCTTCTAGATTGGATTAGAGCTCTGGATAAATATTTCGACTATGAGGATGTTGAGGAAGACAAGAAGGGAAAACATGTTGTCACTAGACTTAAAGGGCATGCAACACTATGGTGGGATGAACTGCAGGCTGACAGACGCTACAAAGGAAAACAAAAAATCAAAAGTTGGGATAGAATGGTTGTGAAGATGAAAGCCAAATTCATACCCATATTATCAAATCACTCTATTTTGGAGAATGTAGAATTTGAGACAGAAGTTGATGTTAGTGAAAGAATACACTGAAGAGTTCTACAAGATAAACATCAGAGAAGGTCATCGAGAAAGAAATGATGAAAAGATGGCCAGGTACATGAATGGTCTGTGGTATGACATTCAATATGAGATGAGCATGATGATCATTCAGAATGTGGAGGATGCTTATCAGATGGCTCTGAAAGCTGAGGAGAAGCTGAGCTGAAAGCAAGGTCAAAGAGGCCGACGTAAAATTCAAGTCAGAGGCAAAAAAATTTCCCAAGATAGAAATTAGAAATCTAAAGAAGAGGGGAAGAAACCTCAACCTCAACCTGAAAGAGGTGGAAGCTCACAGAGAGGGAAGTATGCTGATAGAAATACTTTTCCTCGTATCACAGGAAGAGGAAGAGGCCAAGGAGGCAAAGTGAAATGTTTTGTCTATGGGGAAAATGGACATAAATCGTATGAGTGTCTAGACAGAAAGAAAGAAGGTGGTGAAACTCACATTGTCGAAGCACAAGAATGGAATGTTGAGGCAGAAGATGCTAAGGGCGAAAGATATTTAATGATGAGGAAATTTCTCTTAACGCCAGAAAAAGAGGTAGAGAACCCAACCCAAAGGAACAAAATTTTTTGGACTGATTGCAAAACCAAAGACAGGGTATGCAAAGTCATTGTGGATAGTGGTAGCATAGATAATCTCATTTCTACAGAGATGGTAGAAAATCTGGAGCAGGAGACTGTTAAACATCCAAGCCCATACAAAGTTTTGTGGCTACAAAAAGGACATCAGGTAAATGTCACTAAACAATGTTTAGTTGAATTTAAAATAGGTGGATATAAGGATGAAATATTATGTGATGTCATTCCCATGGATGTTTGTCATCTATTGCTGAGTAGACCGTGGCAATATGAAAAAAATGTGATTCATGATGGGAGAACTCACATGTTGTTGCTGATTAAGGATAAAGAAGAGAAACCAGAAGTGAGCAACACTGTACTTTTCATGAGTGGGAAGGAACTTCTTAATGAGGTTAATAAGAATGAAGACACACCATTTATTGTGGTCAGAAAGCCTAGAATTGTTTTGACCAGTACAAGAGTGGATGATTTACCAGAGGAAATTCAGAAGTTGTTGGAAGAGTTCGCTGATATAGTAGTGGACGAACTACCTTATTCATTGCCACCGATCAGAAGTATAAGTCATCACATTGATCTTATTCCTAGAGCTAGTTTGCCAAACAAAGTAGCGTACAGATTGATGTTGCAGGAGAATGAAGAGGTTAAGAGACAAGTCCAGGATTTAATGGACAAAGGATTAGTTAGAGAAATCTCGAGTCCATGCATTGTTCCAACAGTGCTAATCCCAAAGAAAGATGGAGGCTGGAGGATGTGTACAAAATGAAGGGAAATCAATAATATTACCATTAGATATAGATTTCCATTGCCAAGGATGGATGATTTGATGGATTGCTTGAGTTGAGAAAAGTTTTTTTCAAAGATTGATTTGAAAAGCATATATCATCAAATTCGTATGAGAAAAGGTGATGAATGGAAGACAACATTCAAAATGAATAAGGGGATGTATGAATGGCTTGTTATGTCATTTGGATTAACAAATGCACCCAGTACTTTCATGAGATTAATGAATGAAGTCCTGAAGGATTTCATTGGGAAATTTGTCATCATATATCTTGAGGATATATTGATTTTCAGCAAGACATAAGCAGAACACTTGAATCATTTAGCTACAGTGATGAGGAGATTACAACAAGAGAAGTTGTTGATAAACATGAAGAAATCATCATTTATGAGGACAAAACTCATTTATTTGGGTTTTGTTATCTCTGCAAATGAGCTGAAAATGGACCTGGATAAGGTGAATGCGATTAAGAATTGGTCATCACCAAAAGGTGTGTTTGAAGTTCGAAGCTTCCATGGATTAGCTAGTTTCTATAGGAAATTCATTCGAAATTTCAGTGGGATTAGCGCATCGATGATGGATACGGTGAAGAAAAGACATAAATATTCTCACTGGACAGAGGAAGCAGAGAAAAGTTTCAATCTGTTGAAGAGGAAGATTACTAAACAACCAATTCTGGTGTTTCTAGACTTCAACAATACATTCCAGGTCAAGTGTGACGCTAGTGGATTTGAAATTGGAGCAGTCTTGAGCCAAGACGATAAGCTGATCTCATACTTCAGTGAAAAACTAAATTAAGTGAACATTAAGTACTCAACATATGACAAAGAAATCTATGTAGTCATACAAGCATTGAAGAAATGGAGACACTATTTGGTTCCTAAGGAGTTTGTTTTGTACAGCGATAATCACGCTTTGCAATTCGTGACTCAATGGGACAAGCTGAACCAGAAGCATGCTAAATGGGTTGAATACATGCAGAATTTTACTTTTGCAATTAAACATATTTCTAGAACTACTAAAAAATTTGTTGATGCTTTGAGCAGGAAATGTTTTCTTATGCAAGAATTTAGAGTCAAAACTTTGGGTTTTGATAACCTCAAAGAAATGTACAGGGATGACCCAGATTTTAAAAAAGCGTATGAGGCGTCTGAGAATCCAATTCTTAGGGACAAAAGCCAATGGATTGAATATATGATCTAGGACAGATTATTATTCAGGGGCAATCAGTTATGTATTCCAAAATTCTCCATGAGGGAGAGCCTGTTGAAGGAAAAACACAGTGGAGGATTGGTCGGACATTTTGGTCATGACAAAACGTTCTCAAAGTTGAATGGCACATATTTTTGGCCAAGGATGAGGACAGATGTTAAGAAATTTGTGGACAGATGTGGGATTTGTCAGCACACAAAGGGGAAACAGCAGAACACGGGGTTATATCAGCCATTACCCATACCAGAAACGCTGTGGGATGCAGTGAGCATGGATTTTAATTTGGGACTGCCAAGGACCCAAAGAGGATGTGATTCAATCTTTGTGGTGGTAGACAGATTTTCAAAGATGGCACATTTCATACCATGCCAGAAAACCAGCGATGCAACTCATATTGCGAACCTGTTTTTCAAAGAAGTCATCAGACTTCATGGCTTTCCAAGGAGTATAGTTTCAGATCAAGATACCAAGTTCGGGGGACATTTCTGGAGGAATTTATGGAAGAAACTGGGGACAAGTTTGTCTTTTAGCTCAGCTTATCATCCTCAAATGGATGGGCAGACATAAGTAGTAAACAGAAGCTTGGGAGATTTACTGAGGAGCCTAGTAACTGAACACCACAGTCAGTGGGATCACATTCTGCCACAGGAAGAATTTGCTTATAATGATTCGATCGATAGAAGCTCAGGGCAGAGTTCATTCCAAATTGTATATGGAATGCAGTCAAGGGGAGTTTTTGAATTAAAAGATATGGAACAAACTGAATTTAGAAGTGCTAGTGTAGAGGACTTTGCAGAAGCAATGAAGGAGCTTCACAGCTGAGTTAAGGAACGATTGCAGAATTCGATTCAAGAGTACAAACGTAGAAAAGATCAACACAGGTGAGAACTTCAATTTGAATTTGGTGATCTGGTTCTTGCACATATAAGGAAGGAGAGGTTTCCAAGGGGAACATATAACAAACTAAAAATGAAGAAGATTGGACCATGCAAGGTCATAAAGAAATTTGGGCCAAACGCGTACGAGATTGAATTACCCGATGGGATTGGAATTTCACCGATATTCAACATATCAGATTTATACCCTTACAAAGATGAAGAAGCAGGGGCAGAGAATGAACAAACATAAGTTCAATGGACCAAACAAATGCCTATAGCTGTAAATCCATAGATGGAAAGTATAATTGATAAGAGGGTCAACAGGAAGACCAAGAGGAAAGAGTATTTTGAATACTAAGTCAAATGGAAGGGACATCCAGTTGAAGATGCCAGTTGGGAAAATGAAGCAGAAATTCAGAAGCATGGATAGACCATGCAGGAGCTCATGAATAGGAGTTCATGAAAATTTTCAAGTGAGGAAGTATGATGCAGGAGCATCGTAAGCAGTCATCCATGCAAGCAACGTTAAAGGCGGAAGATAGCTGGAAGACCTCCAGTGCACGTTTTTGAAATGTTTTTGAAGAATTAATGTAATGGTTAAAGGGAAGCATACTTTCATATTGTAAACAGATCATGAGTGATTCGATCTCATCTATAGAAGGTAGAGGCATTTATACATAGTTAATGAAAGTAGGTAGGTTTGAATTAGAAATTAGACAGTTTAGAAGAATAGGAGGGAAAACAGATATAGACACCCTAAACTTTGTATCATGGTATCAGTAGATCATTGTAACATTAGCATAGAGCAAAAAAGAAGAAGAAAGTTGTAGCAGAAAGTGGTAGAGAAGAACCCATGTACAGAAGCTTTGAATTAATATATGAAGCTTTGAATCAGACTCATGGCATTATGATGTTTTCTGTGTATGCATGCTAAATGGTATGTTGATAGTTGTGTTATTCTCTCTATTATGCATTTGTTTTAATACTATGTGTATGTATGATTTCATGTAATGTTTGAAGTCTGAGAGAGAGAGAATGAATGAGTTTCAATTGTTTCTCTTCCTGAGTGAGAGAATTTCCTGCAAGGAGTGTAGTGAAACGTCTACAAGGAGTGCGTTGACAAAGGTTCAGAGTTTATCTCTGAAATCTCAGGAGGGATACCATTGTTCTCATTCCAACAGAAGTGCAAGTGAAGCACAGGAGCCATGCAAGGCATGCACAGGCTAGCCGAGTCCTTAGAAGTTGTTAACTAAGTGTTGACGGGCGAAATTGACTGTCCGTCAACTGAGAGAGTGGAACCGGTCCGGGGTTGTCTAATAACCCAAGTCGTTTGGAATGAACCACCCTGATGGGTTTAGCAGCTCCGTTAGCCAATCTAAGGTCCTAGGAAAACCAAAGAGAAAACTAATCTAAACTAACTAATCTAACTAAAACTAAATAAAACAAACTAACTAAAACTAACTAAAACAAACAAACTAAAACTAACAATAAATTAAACAAACTAAACTAACTAATCTAATTAAAACTAATTTTTAAATAAACTAACTAATCTACTATTACTTTGGGTTTTGATAACCTCAAAGAAATGTACAGGGATGACCCAAATTTTAAGGAAGTGTATGAGGCATATGGGAATCCAACTCTCAGGGACAGAAGCCAATGGACCAAATATATGATCCAAGATGGATTGTTATTCAGGGGCAATCAATTATGTATTCCAAAATGCGCCATGAGGGAGAATCTGCTGAAAGAAAAACACAGTGGAGGATTGGCCAAACATTTTGGTCATGAAAAAACATTCTCAAAGTTGAGTGGCACATATTTTTGGCCAGGAATGAGGATATACATTAAGATATTTGTGAACAGATGCAAAATTTGTCAGCACAGGAAAGGGAAAAGGAAGAACACATGATTATACCAACCATTACCCATACTAGAAAGGTCGTGGGATGCAGTGAGCATGGATTTCGTATTTGGACTGCTAAGGAGACAAAGAGGATATGATTCAATATTTGTGGTGGTAGATAGATTTTCAAATATGGAACATTTCATACCATGCCAGAAAAACAACAACACAACTCATATTATGAACCTATTTTTCAAGGAAGTCGTCAGACTTCACGGCTTGCCAAGAAGCATAGTTTCAGATCGGGATACCAAGTTCATGGGACATTTCTGGAGGAATTTATGGAAGAATTTGGGGACAAGTTTTTCATTTATCTCAGCGTATCATCCTCAGATGGATGGGTAGACAAAATTTGTGAACATAATCTTGGGAGATTTGCTAAGGAGCCTAGTGACTGAACACCACAGTTAGTGGGATCACATTCTGCCACAGGCAGAATTTGCTTACAATGACTCACCTAACAGAAGCACAGGGCAAAGTCCATTCCAAATTGTATGTGGAATGCAGCCAAGGATAGTTTCTGAATTGAAAGATTCGGAACAAGTTGAAGTTAGAAGTTCTAGTGCAGAGGATTTTGCAGAAGCAATGAAGGAGATTCACAGCCGAGTTAAGAAACAATTGTAGAATTCAAGTCAAGAGTACAAGCACATAGCAGATCAACACAGGCGATAACTTCAATTTGAAGTTGGTGATCTGATTCTTGCACATCTGAGGAAGGAGAGATTTCCAAAGGGAACATATAACAAACTGAAGATGAAAAAGATTGGACCATGCAAGGTCATAAATAAATTTCGGGCAAATGCATATGAGATTGAATTACTCGATGGGATCGGAATTTCACCGATATTCAATGTTGCAAATTGGTACCCTTACAAAGATGAAGAATCGGGAGAAGAGGATGAACAGACAGAGGTTCAATGGACTAAACAAATTCTTGTAGTTGAAAATCCACAGATGGAAAGTATAATTGATAAGAGGGTCAGCAGGGAGACCAGGAGGAAAGAGTATTTCGAATACTTGGTCAAGTGGAAAGGACATCCAGTTTAAGATGCCAGTTGGGAGGATGAAGAAGAAATTCAGAAGCATGGACAGACCGTTCAAGAGCTCATGAACAGGAGTTCATGAAAATTTTCAAGCAAGGGAGTATGATGCAAGAGCATCGTCAGCAGCCAAGCGAGCATGAAGGAAAAAGCTAGCTGGGACAAGCGCCAACACATTTTAAAATGTTTTGGAGTGTTTTGAACATAAATGCATAGAAATTAATGTAATGAGCTAGAGGTGTACTTGCATTTATACTTAGGTGATGTCATAGATCATGGGCAATTTTCTCTCATCTGTCAATGTAAAAGGCATTTAAGCCCAATTAATGAAAGTAGGTAGGTTTGAATGATAGATTAGACAGTTTTAGGAGCAGGAGGGAAAACTAACTATAGACATCCTCATCTTTGTATCTTTGTATCATTAGATCATTATATCATTAGAGATCATTATCATTAGCATAGAACATAAAAAAAAACAAGTTGTAGCAGAGATTTGTAGAGAAGAACCCATGTACAGAAGTTTTGAATTAATATATGAATCTTTGATTCAAACTCATGGTGTTATGATGCTTTATGTGTATACATGCTGAATGGTATTCTTATAGATGTTTTATTCTCTCTGTCATGCATTTGTTGTTATGATGTGTATGTATTATTTCATGTTGAATGTTTGAAGTTTGAAAGAGAGAGAGAATGAGTTGCAATTGTTTCTCTTCCTGAGTGAGATTTTCCTGCAAGGAGTGTAGTGAAAACGTCCACAAGGTGTGCGTTGACAAGGTTTTTGAGTCTATCTCAGAAAGCTCAAGAGGGTTACTATTGTTCTCATTTAAAAAAAAGTGTAGGTGAATCATAGAAGTTGTGCAAGGTGTGCATAGGCTACATGAGGCCTTAGAGGTTATCAACTAAGGTTGAAAGGCGAAGGAATGTTGTTGCATAGAGTGCACAGAATCGAGAGGTCAAATACCCAGGAGTATTTGAAATATTGTTGCAAAGAGTGTGTGGAGGAGTCCGTTTAGAGAATTGAGTTTACAAGTAAAAGATCAAAAGGGTTAGCACCCTTGAAGTGTTCAAAGGAAGGAAGAAATCAAACCTGTTCAAAGGGAGANNAACAAAATCTTCATGCAGAAGGTTAAGTTCTGGTGAAAGAACATCAGCTCATTCCATAGAGATTCTTGAGGGAAGAATCAAGCGGTCAGAATTCTCCATGGAGAACTCACAAAGTTGCAAGGATTGTAGGATCTAGAAGAGTTGTAGGGTGGATAAGAGCCAAACAAACCCATTACGTTGGTGTCAAGGGTCAACAAGGACCATCGATCGTGGTCAGTTTGGGTCGTTATATCATTTCATGAATTCAGGATTATTAAGTTCAGAGGACGGACCAAATACTTTGGTTGCGTGGATAGTGAAGTAGCGAGGATATCTAAACCAGTGGATCCAATAACAGGAGAACCGTTGGATCAGAACTACGTGGAGTTATCGTGTATCAAGAGTTTGGGAGTTGGAAGGATTCACTTTCAGCTGCAGAAGTTGTGAAGTGGCAAGAGCCGAGATCTCGTGTGAAAGCGTGGCACATCTGTTAGGTGGGGACAACAAGGGTGACAGGTGGTGTGTACTTGTGCATCAAGAGGTCAACCCGTAGTTTTCCTATCACATATTGGGATTTCTCAAAGGAGGAGCATGAAGGCTCATCAATCCAACTCGCAAGTTGAGAAGTTGTGAAAGACGCTTGTGCCAAGGCTCAGTTGTCGTTGTGTGAGGGTGAAGCTCACGCCTAGTGCTCATTGGCATAGGTGGGGTTTACGAAGGACCTATGGATCAGATTTGTTGAAGGTTTCAACGAGGAACCAAAGGAGCTACTTCGGCTCTAGGGAATTCTAGAATGATCCTGAGCAGATCTTGGCCTGAGGGTTCAGGGGTATATGTCAGAAAGAAAGAAACTTTCCTAGATCATCAATGATTTAGAACCTTGCCAAGTTAATTTCCTTGGTTGTATCATGGCCTGAAATGGGGGTGGTGTGTTGTAGGAAGTGATTCTATAGCAAGGCCTATGGCTGGGCTAAAATACATCCTCTCTCAGTGAGTTGGATTGGGTCATTTCCTTAATAGAGAAGTGTTTATATGAACTGAAATTGATTGTGAATGATACAATTGAATTTTTATGAATGTTATATTGTATGAATTTGTATATTCTTAAATTTGAGAAGATTGAATGAATGAAATCTATAAAATAAATATTTGTACGATGAGCTATGTTACAATGATCATTATTGTTCTGCTAAAATATTATAAATGACTAAGTGTGAATGTGTCAACTGTTTGAACTCCCCTATTCCTATGAGGGAACCTATTGGCATAGAGGCAGACCCAGGTTTCAACGCTACAATAACACACCAAAAAATCACTAACTACTGGCCCTTTCGGCAACACCAGCGAAGCAGATGAAGTCTCACCCAAGGTAGAGGTAGGGGTGGTTGCAAGAATCAAATGTCTGCAACCTTAGCTAGGACATAGATCTATGATTGTAACACTTAATAAAACTCTTAGCACCGTCAGTCCCTCGATATGAAATCACTATTCACTTCGCTGATAAAACAGAGCTTCACAACAGTCACACTAATCTACAGTATTTAAGCACTTAGCATATAAATGGATCAGAATGAGCATATCAAGCAATAAGCATGACTATCTTGATCAGATATAATATTCTCACATATCATAAGCACAAAGCAGAAGTAGGTTTATCTAAACATATCAAAGAAATTAGAAAATAACATGTGAACACATCAAGACAAAGAACAAAGAATATAACACATTGTTTATGTGGTTCACCCCCACCCTAGGGCTACATCCACCAACTCTTCTTCTTTATTGGATTCTTCAATCGGTTACAGGCACATAGCCTCAAGGTCCTTACTCCACACAGGACAAAAGATCTGCATAGATCACTAGATCCTTCTTCCTTGTGTTACAACACAAAGCCTTCCACAACTTCTTACAACGACTTGCACTTAATTCTGCAAGTCTCATACAGTCAAGCACGAAGCACTTACAAACCCTACTTGCACTTATCATATATGACATAGCTCTATCACTTATCTCATCAACCTACCAATTGGTCGATATTCTTCTTAAATTTCCTAGACTTCTATTTATATATACAAAATAGGCCTAAGCATGGGTAAAACCCACGGGCTGACATCCCATTCTAGTTACATCTTCCCAAAAACCCAAAAAGGACCCAAAAGTGGGTCGATATCCCTTGATCTTTGCTTCATCTTGCACTCCTCCTTCGATAGGTTGTCGAAGTCCCAAAATAGGTCAACATAACCCAGAAACTCCCAAAACTTGGTCAAGGGCCAACAGGCCCCCAACACTCACCTGTGACTTGTCTTGAGTCACTTTGTTCTGAGAAATTCTTCCTTGATCTTGGATTGAGCTACTTCAAATTACTTCTTTGTTGTGGCCTCTTGTTCGAAAAAATCCTAGATTACTATGTTGTTCACTGGCCCTTCTAGGCATTGTTCTGCTATGGTGACAACATGTTCTAACTCTGCTCCTCGGCTCTCTACCTCTATAAACAACTGGCATGCCTTATCTTGCACAGGTTGAAGGCATTGAGTGAATTCCATCACTTTTCTTAAATCATATAGATCTGATGGTGAGATATGCATTTTTATTGAGACCTCTTCATTCTTTCTAAAGTCGACAGGGCCTTCAGTTGTGCCTATAGTGTATCTGCGTGTTGCTTCGCTTCTTGGAGCTACGAATCTAGTGTCTATAACTCCAAGTTGTCAGTGAGGTTTTCATATGTCTAGGCGTTGTGGTTAGTAAGCTTCTTGCACTCTAGGGAAGGGGATTTTAGTCTGTCAACTGTGTTGCAAGCAGTTTCTTCCATGAGTTCTCTTACATCTTGAGGGGTCCGGGGCACAGAGCGGAGCTCCAATTCTACTATGCATTATTGGATCTACTAGACTACTTCTTTGAGTTGTGCCACTTGCTGTGGAACTCAATATTCGGCCTTTACTTCCACAACTTTCACAGAGAAAAGTTCTTTGTTGACCTTTTCCTTTGCTTCGAGTTTCTCTGCGAGCAACTGTTACTTTTCTTTATGCTGCTGGGATTTTTCTCCATCGAACTTCTCTTGCAGAGCAAGCTTCTCTCATTTTGTAGTACTGCACTGCTCTAGAAGGTATCCATTTGCTTGTGACAAATACTGGGAAGATTGCATTGTCTCCTCCTGTGCTTTTTGAAGGCGAGCTTCAACTATATCAGTGATCCAGTGGAGCTGAGCTGGCTCATCTCCTAATTCTGGTGTTTCTGATTGCAGAGGCATAGTGGAAACTACGCGGCTAAATTGTAGTGCCTGCTACACTCCTTGAAGTTCAACCTTTATCCGATTGAACACCTCCTCCTGCTTAGCTTCATTTTTCTCTGCTATCTCCAGTGAAGCATCGTTTAGTGTTGCGACGATGAAGTCAAAGTCGTCTGAGGTGAGGGTGGTCTCAAATTTGGTCTTGGTTGCTTTTGATTTCTTCCTTGAAGAAGGTTTCAAAGGGGAAATCTTCCTTTTCTTCGAGGGATCCTCCTCATCTCTAGGTAGTGTACCCTCTCCTTTCTTCTATTCAACTTTTACGCCATATATCTCTCCTCCATCACCTCCTTGCTCAGGTGAGATAGAAGTAGTTCTGGATGAGGTACTGTTGACATCTTGGGTGTCCTCATTTTTCTTTGTCTTGCTCGATCCAGGTGTATCCCGTGCAGTTTCTAGGCTGTCAACATCAGACATCTACGCAGGGTCTGCTGGAACAAGGAGGTCTGCTGACCATTCCTTGGTAGTCTCTTTCAATTCATCCTCTGTCAACTTGCAGTATGACTGCAATTATTTTTTATGCTCATCGGTGCACATTGTGATATAGATGAAATGGCAGTTCACGCTGAACTTCATTAAAGGTAGAAACCTGTGGAGGGTATTCGGGGTCATACGAGGCTCGGAATGGATGGCTACCTTCAACTGGTTGTAATATGTATGGAACATGGAATTTGACTGCAACTGTTTGTTCATGTCACTGGAGTACAATAGTGTACTAAAATTCATGGTTAGAGGTTCAAAGGGCTCGATGTCCAGGAAGGTCGCACCTTCCAGCATCTCCCATGCGATAAAAGTGATAAAGATGAGAAGCCATCTGAAGTGGAACTCATATCCTTGGTATTGCGCTTCCCTGCAGTTCAGTTCCAGCTAGTTTATGAGGTAATTCACCCATTTCATTTGTAGGCCCTCTGCACACTTTCCTGCGAGGTCGACTGCAAATGAAGTCACTTGGGTGTGTCAGTTCTTTTGAACTAACTTTCCTTTGATTAATTGACAAGCTAGGCACATTGTGACACTCTGGATAGAGTCTACCTTGTAGCCTCACATTCCTTTATCGACATCTCTATAGGTATCCTTTATTCTCTATGCTAGAGCGCGATCCATGGCTTTCCCAGGATAGAAATCCTATGGGTCAGGGCCTTGCATGCTCATCCCTATGATATGATTGATCAACATCGGATCCACTGTGATGCGAAGATTCAACCACAAATATCCACCATGGTAGCAGGGGAACAACAACTTGACGCATGCATTCACTTCTTGGTACCTACCGAAGTGAGGAATCTATTGGAAAATATTTAACAGACAGTTAACAGATAGCGTATGCTTGTCATTGATGGCAAGTACAACAGTGAAGATGGCAAGAATAAAGTGTGCATGTGAAGACTCTGCAGAGGCACAGAATTCCAAGAATCCCTTGGGGATTCGGAAGTGAAATGTAATGTCCCCACTTTGGG
>CBVK0102002197.1:0-11904 GCA_900067695.1 Picea abies
AAGGATGGATCATGGAGGCTTTGCATTGACTACCATCAATTGAACAAAGCTACGATCAAGAACCAATATTTGTTTCCAAGGATTGATGATTTATTTGATCAGATGAAAGGAGAAACGATGTTTTTGAAGATTGACTTGAGATCGGGATATCACCAATTACGGATTAAAGAGGAAGATATCCCTAAAACCTCTTTTAAGATGAGATTTGGACACTATTAGTTTACATCTTTACTGTTCGGATTGACAAATGCCCTGGGGGTATTCATGAGTTTGATGAATGGGGTGTTTTGTGAATACTTGGACAAGTTTGTTCAATTTTTTATTGATGACATACTGATTTATTCTCGGATGAAAGAAGAGCATGACGAACATTTAAGATCGGTCCTATAGTGTCTACGAGAAAACAAATTGTATGAGACATTATTGAAATGTTCTTTTTACCAATCGAGGATTCATTACTTGGGACATATCATATCTAGAGAAGGTATCTTTGTGGTCCAGTGAAATTTTAGGCTATTATGGAATGGTCAGCACCAACAAGTGTACAAGAAGTATGCAATTTTATGGGTTTAGCAGGATATTACCGATGATCGCAAATCCAATCAAATCCAATCACGAAATTGTAGAAGAACAACAAGAAGTTTGTATGGCCTAAGGAATGTGCATAACCATTTCAAAATCTCAAGGATTTGTTGACAACAATGTTGATACTAAAATTCCTCGACATGGAAAAGGAATTCTTAGTATGTGCAGATGCATCCAAGGAAGCTTTAGGCAGAGTTTTCATGCAAGACAGTCGAGTGATCACTTACATTTCGAGGAAATTGAGAAATCATGAAGAGAAATACACAACGCATGACCTAGAATTATTATCAATTGTATAAGCCTTGAGAGTTTGGAGACATTATCTGATTGGATAGAAATTCGAATTAAAGACAGATCATTGTGGATTGTAGCATATTTTTACACAGATTCACTTGAACGTGCGACAAAGGCATTTTTCAGAATTACTCAGAGAGTACAACTTTGAAATTACATACATTAAAGGAACTATGAATCGAGTGGCATATGCATTGAGTCAGAGACCATGCATATTTTCAACATTACCTCTTAAGACAAATCTTCAAGAAAAGATCCTATCTTTACAATTTGATGATGACTGGTATAAATAAGTTACAAATAATATTGGACGAGATACCATGATGGTACCAAAGTATGAAGGTTATCCACTAGACAATGATGGATTTTTTATATTTAACAGAATAATTTACGTACCACCTAACGACGAATTAAGAAATTTGGTCTTGAGAGAATCTTGTAGACCAATATACATGGCTCATCTGGGATTCATGAAGATGAAGGCAAACCTTAAGCCTTTATTCTTCTGGAAGGGAATGAAAGCAGACATAGTTAGTTACATGGTGAGATGTCTAGAATGTCAGATAGTGAAGGTTGAACATAGACATCCAACAGGATTTTTACAACCACATGTTGTTCTAGAATCAAAATGGGAGTTCATTTTGATGGACTTTATCATTGGATTTCCATTGATGGTAAGGAGACATGATTCGATTTTTGTGGTAGTTGACACTCTAACGAAGAGTGCACACTTAATTCCTGTGTGTACGATGTATCAGGCACCAGACATAGCTAGAGTATTTGTCAATGAGATTGTGAGATTGCATGGAGTACCAAGAAGGATCATATCTAATCGAGGATCAGTGTTTACAGGAGGGTTTTGGACCAGTTTCGAAGAGGCTTTAGGAAAACCACTAAAATTTAGCACATCTTATCACCCAGAGACAGACGGGGAAAAAGAAAGAACAAACCAAATTTTGGAGGATATGTTACATATGTATGTAATGGACCAACATAAAAGTTGGGAAGAATTCATGCCACTAGTAGAGTTTGCATACAATAATAGCTATCAAATTACGATTAAAATGGCCCCGTTTGAGTTTCTTTACCAGCAGCCATGTCAGACACCATTGAGTTGGGATCGACTTTAGGTCTAGTAGGACCAGAAGTGATACAAGAAATGGAAGAAAATATGAAATCAATAAGACATAGGATTAAGGAAGCGTAGGATCGACAGAAGAGTTATGTTGATATGCATCGCGTTGACCACAATTATAAAGTTGGTGACGGAGTCTTCTTGCGAGTAAAACCGCACAAGAGTTTAATCAATTTTGGAAAGTGTGTTAAAATATCTCCTAGGATTGTGGGACCCTTCAAAGTTGTGGAAAAGAAAGGACCCGTGGCTTATAGACTAGCCTTGCCTGATTCTTTGAGGCGTATGCACAACATATTTCATGTATCTGTTTTGAGACATTATATCCGTGATCCTTCACATGGTATTGACATGAGTTCCTTGTAGGTGTCCGATGAGGGTGCTCCCATGGTGGAGCCAATATGCATTCTAGACCACCCCATTCGACAGCTATGACGTCAAACAGTTGATCAGGTCAAGGTTCAATGGGACAATTATAGTCCACACTCGATTACCTAGGAGGACGCATTTGAGATGCATCAATAGGTTCCTTACTTGTTTGATAGATTATACATATAGATCTATGTCAGATACATTTATTACGTGCTTTTATATATACTGTATAAAATTTGGGATGAAGTTTAAAACAAGAGGGGTGTATGTAACATCCCGCTCTACTGAGCACACTATTATTGACTTTTTCTTTGAGGACACTTGTGTGCAAGTGATCTGGGTATGGTACATTGTGATTTCATTAAGATTATGGATTATATATGATGATGTTTAGGTGTTATGTACTATTGATTATATTGATGTATATATATTGACATATTATTTTGCTGATTCTTCCTGAGTATGCAGGACACATGACAGGTTAAGGATGTTGATGGCATCGATGGATTCCATTGAACTCTGGATTGAGTCCGGGAGTGGATTGTATCTATTGAGTATTTCATTTCACACACATATGTTGTATGATTGATTATAGTATGATTTATGTATATGGAATTATTGATAGTTCTTTTGTCAGTGGATTCAAGCTTGACGATGCTTGCTAATCTGACTCACATAAGGAGTAGAGGGGACATGCAAAGAAACTGAACATTTGAGGGAGAGGCATGACAATGTCCCTATCACATCCTACTAGCACTCCCAACATGGTATGAACTATAGGTTAATGATTACCTAGTTCAATATGTCCACGATGTTGTGAGGGAATACTGAGACAGTCACTCACGAAGATTTCTAAGGAGCGCACAGTAAGGTGGGGTATGTATTCCTTAGATGCCCTTAGTCTCTCACAAGGTCGACCGAGTGGAGCATTGACTCCAAGGGTCGGACAACTTCCAAAACAAGTATAAGGCAAGTGACACCCTTAGAGCACGAAGGTGCGTCTTGAAGGGCACGTCACATAATTAAACTTAAGTCAACAAATCTAGATGGCCTAGAAAACATTGAAATATTAAACCTTGTTGGATTAACAAATTAATTGAATGATAGATTATTAGTTGAAAATCCTAACAAGAGTCTAAGCTTATGTCTAAGATTTGGCCTAAGTCTAAGTTTAATTTGGGGACTAATTAAAATATTAAATTTAGGATAAATCTAATTCTAGAAAAAGTGGGAAAAATATAAAGATTGAATAAAATCCACATGTGTGCATGAATTTAATAAAAAAATTTTTTTTAATAGAAATAAATAATAACTTAAGAGGTTGGTTATACATATAATAGAATCTAGAGTCAAACTACACTAGTCTAACTAGAAGAAGACTCTTAATTAAACTATAACTAAGATCTAGTTAGGGGACAATCCTTAAATGAGAATCTGGGGAACAAAGGGACTCCTAGGAGTGAACATAAGAACATATTGAATATTGTCAGAGATTTTGACCTTTTAAATAAAATAAAAATGGTAATTACTAGTGTAACTTGGGGAGATTGTGATAAGTGTGTGAGTGAGTAATCCAAATTAAAATTAACTAAAAAGTTAATTATCTGTGCATGAGGACATGTGCCAATGAAGAAAAGTCTACAAAAACAAATTATGGAGAAGGAAAAAGGATCTGACTATTTAGGCATTGTTACGTTGCCAAATTTTATTGGATTGTGTTTTACTTGTGAGAGTTGAGATACCAAGCTTGTAAAAAGAGTGGAAGCTTTTCCTTGCGAGACAAGTCTTGGAGCTATTATTGTTGGTTTCTTGTGTGTATCCCCTTTGTGGCTCGAGGGGATAAGGGGGGATAAGAGTATCTCTAGAATTGGTTGGGAGGTACCGGTGAAGTCTCTATGATTATAAAGTGAAGGAAAGGAAGGAGTGAAATACTTTGAAGAACATCTTCAATACACAACATTCATTGGGCCTGGTATTTTTATTTTTTGGATTTAATTATATTACTAGTGTAGTAGTATGTTGGACTGATAGGGTCACTATAGAATCATTGGAACACCCGAATTCCATTTTTTACAATTGATGTCAATGAATATAAGATCATAGTTATATTTTAAAATTACAATTGTTGTCGAGCAGATAATAATTACAATGTTTATGTTTTAAATTTTGTTGTAATTTCATACGTTTTCTGCTATCTAATTTGGGGAGGCTTGACCCTCATTATGAGATTTGAACTTATATTGCGAATGTTATATGTTCTAAAATTGTGTTTTATCTATTGAAGATTGAACGATCAAATTTTTTAGTTGAGATTATTTCAGAAATTGAACAGTGATATGTTCATTGGTAAACCATGGAGTTAGTTCCAAAATTATTTCATGAGTTTCTCTCTTGAAATTCATTTGTAATACAATCAATTCTAATGATGGGTTCTCTATCGAAAGGCATAATGGATCCAAATTTGTACCATGAATTTCTGTTTAAGTTTACAATATTTCACTTCTGTTGAAAGGTGGATCCTCGATGAATTTTTGTTAAATCCATATTTATTGTTATCTCTGTTGAATCTTGGTTGATTTGAAGATATTAGTAGTGTGGAGACTATGTAAGTTTTGTTATGTAAATCCAAATTTTTGGGATCATGGGATGCTCGTACGAAGGTTTTAGAGAGTTTTAATTACTTTTAATTCTGGGCGTTATCCCTTTTTCCTTGTCAAGTTATGCATATGACCATGGAATAGAACCTAGCACTTGCCAAAAGGAGCTATTGAGAGCTCCAGGACTCCGGTGCTCCAGAGGTTTTTCAACTTCAACACTCTATTTCACCCATAGTGATTACCGACCAAATTTGGTCGTAAGCCGAATTCAACCGATAGTTGTAGGTTAAACCTAACCCTACCACTTTCCTCGTCAATTTTTAAGAACTTGATCGAATGACTAGCAGAGATTATCCTCAGGTGAGAATCTACAGTGGAGAGCCACTCCAAAACTATGAGCTTCAGGGATTTTCTCCACTATCATAACCTTATACTGTTTCACCTGGATCGTGAAAAATTCGAAGGGCTCAGAGATATGATGGCTTACACTCCTCATTAGATCAACAATTGTCATCCACTCTGGAGTTCAAAACTCTGGGAGTTTCTGACCTTTTTGCAACAATGACTCCATTTTGTCGAATTACCAAATTCCAATTAACTCAGAGATTAATGATTCCCACACCTTACTCAAATCTACGGCTAGAAGAAGCTCTGGGGATCTGGGCTTCATAATTTTTTAGAGGTACAACTCATTTTACCTTTGAACTAGCGAAGTACGAACCCACATATCTGACGGTCCTTGGTTAACCGTCGAAAACGGTCAAGATTAATTATGGATTGCGGAAGTTTGGGAATTTTCTCACCAAAACAACTTTCACCCACCACCTCCCCAATTGTCGAATTCTGAATATTAGGAATCTACAGATACATGTACCCAATGTTAACGGTAAGGATTTACTTCGAACTTCAGAACTCCAAGAGTTCCTTAACCTTTAACTTCATGACTTTAATTATGCCGGAGTACCAAACCTCTGAAGAATGAAGGCTCGTAGATCTAACAGTCTGTGATCGATCGCCATATCTAAGACTGTCCTTCACTTAGGGACTTCATAGCTTTAGGTTTTATCATCTCGTAGAAGGTTAGGACTCAAACTTGTTGAATTGCCAAATTTATTAAGGATCCAATGACTAGTTTATGCTCACCGATCTACGGTGTAGTTTTACTCCACAACTTCAAGCTTCGAGGTTCTTTATTTACAAACTAGTCATATATGCCGAAGTGACGAAGCCCAAAGGTGTCATGTTTTAATGAGTGCACTACTCTTGTCTGATCAAACGATTGTGGGGATTTCGATTCCTCACGATCAGATCTTGTCTGCTAATTCTTTCAAAAATAATTTCACACTATTGTTTTTCCACTTCAATCCTGCACACTTTTTTCTCCTTAACTCTGGACTCCAATTGTCCTCCTGTGTTCCTTTGTGTAATATTGCACTGTCCCTTCCGAGCTTTGTTCTTCTGAATTGTAAATCCTTTGTCCACCTTATGTGGCCTCTACGCACATCGAGAGTTGTTGCTTATGAACCTTGGGCCTTCAAGGGGCTTGTCTAAGTACTTATGGAGTTTTCTATGGGCTTGTTGCATTGTGACACCCAGAAGAGAAACTTTAGGTTCCTTATAGAACTTAAACTCGTTCTCATAATGAACTTTCACTCAATTTCATATTTCCCTCCTCATGGTGTATTTTTAATTTAGAATGTACAAAGTAAGCTTACAATTCCTCGAAGTGTTTGAAAGATTTTTCCCTCTCTTCCCTTCTCTTTCAATATATATATATATATATATATATATATACTAACTCATAGTATCAACCTACTTAGTTATACAATAAAGGATTGTTACAATACAAAATGATGATTGATGCTTGCAAATTCATTCAAGGAAGTGATGTTGTTAAATGTTGTGTGATAATTATATGACAGATTTTTGAAGCAACGACATATTATCTAGTTGATGTTTAACTAATGTCATTGTAACTTTCAGGGAAGTAAAATTGGTCTAATAATTGACGACTCAATGATTAAATTTGTGTTATGATTCAGTACCTTACTGTTATGAAATTTCCAGTCTAGATTTGAGTTTGGATATAGGAATTAGATAATTCCTTGTTCCTCAAAACAATTGCCAGTCTTGAGACCTTAAATGGTCAAAATCAATCAGATGAATCCTAGTGAGACCTTAAATGGTCAAAATCAATCAGATGAATCCTAGACTTGAGTGTTGATTATGTGTCTTGGAGGTCCTAACCTTATAGGATAGGTTGGGTGGGTAGACATTATGTGTGATGTTATGTGATTGGCAGATTCTAAATACATTGAAGTTGTATCTAAGTCTAGTTGTGTGATGAAATGAATGGAATAGACTACGCAACACTGAAGTATGTTAATATCGTGTTTCCACTTGTTCCATTGATGCGTAAAAAAAAATATCTCTTACTGCTTCTCAATTACTTATATGACGTAACAGAGGGACTATTACATATGGTATCAAAGTGGGTTCAACTCTGCGACATTGGACTGTTACACCATCCACTGTGCCAAACCAAATGATTGATTTAGATTGCTAATAAAAATATAAAATTATTCTTTTAGGTAATCATGGTTATAAGATGAAGGGGTGGTAGATGACATGATGCTGGAGGAAGAGGTGTGATACCTCCAATAGTACCCATGCTATAAGGGTCTGATCCCCAAGGAGATGAGTAGAATATTGATCCAAAACAGGTTGTTGTGGGAGATGTGGTAGGTTTGATGAGATCCTTCCAGAGGATGTTCGAGGCATTGATTAACCTCCTGGATCGAGATGAGGGAAGAGAGTGTGTACCCAATGAGGGTTCTCAACGTGCTCCGTATGGTAGTGGTAGTATGCATAGAGAACTCGAGAAGGTGAAGTTTCACGAGTTCATGGGTGCTATGGATGCCTTAGCCGCCAAGGCATGGTTGGAGAATATTGTGATGTTCTTTTCACTTCTTGATTACACCTCCAACATGAAAGTCCGTATAGCAGTCTTTTAGCTAAAGGGGAGTGCTCTTCTATGGTCGAATACGCTTCTACCTCAACTAAACATGGTCGTCGAAGACATGTCATGGGAATTGTATGAGGAATGGTCCCGTGAGAGGTACTTGTCCAAGGAATTCATTGAGCATCAGCTTAATGAGTTCAATGCCTTACGACAGGGTAGTCATACGGTACCAGAGTATGAGGCCAGATACATGGAGTTAATTAGGTATTCTCCACATCTGAACACATAGAAGTTAAAGGTCAACAATTTTGTGTTTGGTCTTAATTTCAAAATTCATGCAAAGGTACGGATCCTAATGCCTCAATATTTACAAGATGCAGTTCAGATGGCCCTCGTAGTGGAGGAAGAGTTGAACAATGGGGGTCAGGTCAGGACTCCTTCTAGATAGGCTATACAAGCGACATCGGGAGCGCAACAGTATCAGACACCAGCCAGACAGGCTTCAGGACATCGAGATACGCCTAGAGGACTGTTGATGATGGTTTTTGTCAACAATACTTAGCCGACAACGCATTGCCAGGATCCCCCTTTCATTGTGCAATTGTTGGCGCAAGGCCTTGTGCGCCCCTGCTAAGTTGCTGCTACACATTTAAAGAAGATGTCGTTAAAGAATATTTTTAACTATGATGAAGATGGTTAGTGATTAATTTTGAAGTTGCACATGATATGGTATTGATAAAGTTGTTAAAGTTTGGGAACAATCACAACAATAACTCTCTTGGTTACTTCTCATATATTATTTTCCTTCCTTATATAGTTGGCCCTCTCTGGTTTTCGTACACATCAATACGCCACATTCTAACCTTTCAAATAATTTCCTTTTACCATTCCTTAAAATTTGATCTATGCCAAAAGCAAGGTTATAATTATCATATCATTGTTTTCCATTTTCTTTTCACTTGATAAAAGGGGGAAAAGTAAACCAATTATCTAAATTCTTTATTCTATAACAAAGTCTTCTAAAGTTTGCATGACCATATGCCCTATCGCTTTCAAATATTTTATTATAATTTAAGGTTAAAACCAACTTGCCTTTTGGTTATGAATTTAATATTGTTCCATGCCCAAAGCAGAAATATACTATATTACCATGATCTTTTCTCTTTGTATACCTTATTCCACTTGGAGGATTTATATAAGAGTAGGGTAAAGAATTTGAACCAACATGAAAAATAATAAAGTTTGTTTCAAATGGCAAGAGACAATGACTCATTAATTTTGGGCATTCTTATAATGTAAAAAAAAACAAGTAGCATTTGCGCCGAGGGTTAAGAACCCAGAATATAATTGATTTCGGTTGCATTAGAAGAACTGGCATAATTCTCTACTGGAATGATTTTAGACATATGTCCTATATCATATTTAGGAGCATTTTTTACTGGACTCAGTATTGGTGTAGTGAATATAGCACTCGGGTATCTTGCAAAAGATCCTGGCTTTGCAAAAGACATATGTTTACAAGCATAGCTTTTCCTACAGACAAGACACAAGACACTCCTACTGAACATGTTCACAGCTGGCGAAGATTAAGTCTGGAGTGACAGGCCTACGTTCTAGAATAAATTCTTTACGTAAAACATTTGTTTCTATGAAGGAAATTTACTACCAAGCAGAAGTTGATGTGTTTTGTAAAGTTGGCAAATATAACAAAAATGGCACGGGCGCGAATGGATTGACAATCAGACAACACAGTTGCATAGTTTTTGAGAAGCTTGGCCCAAGCTTATATGATTTCCTACGAGAGAACAATTGCAATCCATTTCCCATCGATCTTGTACGAGAGGTTAGAAGGCGACCATTGGAATTTATATGCATGAGTGGAAACTCATTCACATGGATTTAAAGCTTGAAAATATATTTTTCTTCGGACTGTGTGAAGGCTCCAAATTGCAAGGGTGTGAAGGGATCTCCAGACGACTTTAAAATATTTCCAAAGTCAAGTGTAATAAGGTTAATCGATTTTTGGAAGCACCACATCGCACCTCAACGGTCTCTGCAAGGCATTATCTAGCTCCTGAATTTATTTTGGGCCTTGGATGGAACTACCCTTGTGATATTTGAAGTGTAGGGTGCATGCTTGTGGATCTCTGCTCGGGGGAGACGTTGTTTCAATCCCATGGAAACTTGGAACATCTTGCAATGCCAGAAAGGAGTTGAGGACACTTACTGCGAGCTTGTAATAAAGGATATCCAAGATGCAGGAAAATTATTTGAGCCCATTGATGATGCAACTGGAGGAGAAGATGGTTATGTTTCTGTTGAAGTCTCGCCCAAACTTGCACTTGAAGAAAATCCAACAGGAGGAACTGCATACATTTTTGGCAAGGATATTCTTGCACATCCAAAGGCAGAGCATCAACATGTAAGTTATTCTAGAGTTACTTATTGTCCAACTACATCTCAAGCTCTATGCGGGCATCAAAGGGAAGACTAGATCAAGTTGTAGATGACAAGATGGCAGTTTCAACTATTCAAGAAAGTGATGATTTTCGAGGGAGGAAAAGACCCCGCTCCTAGTTACCTCCAAAGGTTGTAGAGGAGACATTTGATGATGATTCGATCAGAGGAAGTGAAATAATGATTTTGTATTGAAGAGGCAGGCACATCGCAAGATGTTATAGACCAACAAACTTATACTTCTCCAGAGTCGCGTGATTCATTTAAGCCATCCTTTCAGTTCAGAAAAGCCTCGAGGAGAACCTTGGGTTCAGGGACTGATGGAAGGGGAATATTCTGATCTGAGTGTTGAAGAGTGTTTAAACGCTCTTGTTTCTTTAATTGGAGTGGAAAATAAAGGTAATACCAAAAGTGTTGTGCTTCAGGAATGACTAGAAAAAGCAATTACCTTGAAGCGCCAAATAAGAAGACGGATAAAAGAAGAACAACTTTCTAGAACCCAAGCTGTATCAGTTGGGGGGATAAAATCAAAAGGAACTTGGTGCATTTTGTTTAGTAAATTTTTTTAATATTGAAACTACAGAAGCAAGCACATCAGTTGTTGTAATTTAACTTTTGAAGGAGATTCAGGTCTACCAAAATCCAAGAAGTAAAGGTCGACACGTAGATTTTCATAAGTCTTTTTATTTATTTTTAGAGGGAGGTTCCAGCCTATTGGTTCATGCTTTAGTTTGTTCAACTAAATCAACCTAACTGTTCAAACTGATTATCAAATGGTATAAACGAAGCAACACTCAAAAATGGAAAGGAATGAATTTTTCGAAAAAAAAAAATGTGAAGAAGATATTTTTAGAGAGAAAATTTTGAGATAGAACTTTGGCAGAAAATTCAGAAATAGAAATGCCTAGAGTGTTATGAGGATTGTTTCTATTCATTCTTCTTTTACATCTTCAACAGATATTGACAGAATCGTCAGCAACAGGGGGTCTTGCAAAGCAACGATAAGGATAAAGCGACAATGAACTTGTTGGCCTTCACAAGGTAAAGGTTTACTTGTTAGTGTTTTGTATTAAGGTTCGATGTTATTCAACGCTAATCAATTTCTATATGCAGGTTTCTTCCTTTTGATCCGCCACCATTGCTCCATTCCACTTCTCTCTCAACTTTCTTTTTTTTCTTTTCATGCTTAGTCTTTCTATTGTACATTGTGTCTAGAAGGGCTAAATACCATATACCTAGCCCTAGTCTACGTAGAGACTTGCATATTTTAAAGATTTATGAATTTGTGTGGGAAGTCTTTTTAATGAAAAAAACATTTCTTTCTCACTTGGAACTATCTCTTTGATTTTTCGTTAAAGTCCTCAGTTTTCCTCATCTTTATTAATTTAACACTTTGAATTCAGAATATAAAAAATGTTAGGGACCTAACCCCTCACGTAGGTAGAATAATATAATCCGATGTAATAAAGGTCAATATTAATAAGGCCTATCAATAAGGAAGAATA
>CBVK0102002199.1:0-14961 GCA_900067695.1 Picea abies
TGTAGCATTATAAATGTTGAAATCATTCATTTTATGGAATCTTATTTTTTTGTAGTATTGAGAATTAATGTCATTATAATTCCATTTTTATATAGTGTTGTTCACATTGGTTTTTTGACATTCTTAATGTTGATATATTGACAATTTTCCATTAGAATGCAATGAAAAAATGAAAACCAATACAAAGAATTAACATTTTTCATGTTGAATTTTCAACATTTTAATGTCAAAATTTTGATGTTTTTTCAATGATATGTAAAAACAATTACATCACTAGATAGAATTGAGAAAGAGTTTTCCAACAATATATTGTGTTCCTAAAACAAAGTTTTCATGTGAAAGTTATAACCATGAAAAGTTACATCTTAATGTGAGTACCTTGAAAATTAGACAAAACAAATTGACATTGAAAAGAAAGATTTAGAATATTTTACAATATTACTTGTCATATTTATATGCTATCAAATTAAATCATCATTTACCTTTAACATACTAATATATTCAAGAATTAACATATGTTAAGTAAAACAATGAAAGTTACATATATTAAACTACAAATCCATTGTTTGTTAAGAAATTTTAGACATGCAAACTTCATGCTTTGTTACAAACATTTTTATAAACACTTTGCATGAAAACTCTATAGATGAATTACCTAAAATATTTCATGATTTTTCTAATGTAAAATCCCCTAAAGTGATAAAAAATAAAGTACATGTCAAGTGTACCCTTTGGGTTACCATAAACTAAATTAAAACCCTTTAGGAAACTGCCATTTTCATTGCATAAAACTTAAATATGAAACAACAAATAAAGGTGCCTTGGAGGCCACCTTAAACCCTCTTAAAATCATTAAAAATATGTTGATAATAAAGTGAGAGAACTCCTAACATTGCTTCAAAACTAATGTAAAAATGGGGTAGGTGTTTACTTCATGAAGAATGATTTTGTGGTTTCCATGGAGCACCCTTATTTATTTGAGAAAGAGAATACAAATTTTGCATAAATCACACCCATAACATATAAGAAAACCACTAAAAAAACCCTCTAACAATAACTCTTAATGAAATTGATGCAGTAGGAATCCACCCCCTGCCATCAAAGTACATATGTAGTTGAAATTGATTAAGTTGTGCATAATTAGGACCACAACTACTCTAACGCTTCTTCCTCATTGCTACATTTCCCTGATTTATCAACCCGATCATGCCACGACCCCTAGGGTTGTACATAGACTATCACATATCCATGTCTACTTCCCTATAGCACCATTAAATAGATGTTCATAATACTAGTCTGCATTAACCAATCTATGACACATTCACTTGCTGCAACTCACCTTTTGTTGCAACACACATTCTCTTGCAACATGCCTCCTACTACAACATGTTTCTTGTTGTGACATGCCTCTGCTACAACATGCCTTCTTTTCAACATGCCTTTGCTGCAAAATGTCTTATACTGCAACATGCCTCTATTGCAACACACCTTCTGCTACAACACATCTTTATTGCAACATGTCTCTTTCCACACACGTCTGCTATTACAACACATATTTTGTTATAACATGTCTCCTATTGCAACACATCTCTTATTGTGACACACCTTCTACTGCAACACGTCTTTGTTGTAACACACCTCTATTGCAACACACCTCCTATTGCAACACGCCTCCTGCTACAACACATTTTCTGCTATAACACGCCTTCTACTGTAACATGAAACCCATGTCGGTATCATGCATTCCACAACATCTTCTATTCATAACCCTCTATTCTACCTTTAGTGCAGCATCACCCTTTCAATTGTGCCGCCCAATCATGAATCAATGGTTAGCTTATAAACTAGGGAAAATCCTCATATATAGACCTCTCAAATCTATGGGATGTAGACACCTTTGTGCACTCAGACATAACTCTTTTCACTCAGTCTCATGTCCAAAAAAAAACTCTCCCTCATGATAATCATACATGGATTTCTTCAACAATAATGTACCCTTCCACTTATGACCAAGGTTAGATCACAACTCCAAATATCCTCATACATATACATGGAATCATCAATCCAAGTGCACAGTCTCTTACAAACCCTCACCCACTTGTAGATGGTCACAAATTCTCACACGGCCTTCCACATAATTGTTTCACCTGCACAACAATATCATAATAGGGATATTCTCCATGAGATTTAATTACTCAAGCAATGGAATTGAAAGTGCATACATTCATGTCAACAACACAACATCATACAGGTTTTCATCCACGCACACACACAAGGGTAAATATACAAAACCAAATATTTTATTCATTTCATACATAATACAATACATTAGCTCCATGACTATACATGAGCTTACAATTTTTTGTCCTGGCAACCTCAACCACTTCTCTCTCTCACTGCCTCACATGACCTATCCTCTTGTCAGCTCTGCAAACTCCCTACAAGTTTTTCAATGTTGTGTTTTATTCCTTCAGAATATATTCACTTCATGTTCCTGGTGGCCTCCTCATGCCTTTCACCTTCCAACTTGAGATTCATCCTTTTCTCAGTGACTCTTCACATGTACACAACCTTCTAGGTTCCACCAACAACACACTCTTCATCAATGTGTCCTTTTCTTCTATAATGGTCCATGTTCTCCTTCCACGCACTTGTATTCTACTCATATGTAAAAATGTCCCCATCCTATGGAAACACTTCCATATGTTACACTATCTCAATCACCATTTCATTCTACAACAACCTGCCAATTTGTGTGCCATGTCACATTCCCCAACGCTCAATCACTGTCGTAACAACTATGTCATGTCCCCGCATGATCACCTTCATTGTGGCATCCCCAAGACGGTCGTGATGCTCCTACATCAAACTCTTTAGGTTTTTAATAAATCATTTTCCCCTCATGCTTATGAGGTCAACCATCCACATATCTAGATTCTCAATGCAACTTCATCAGTATTGCACTCCCACTCTACAGTCCTCCTTGCTACACATTCAAATCTACAAGACATCTTCTTTTGTCGCACATTATTTCTTTCAACTCATTGTTGTCCCTTGTCACACATCCATCTGCAACAACACAACAATAATCTCATCATGAAGAGCTAGAAATTTCTTCTTATTCTTGTTGCAACTGAACTTTCTGTAGCAGCTCACCTTCTAGTACTACTATCCTCTTTGTCTCTCTTTCTTTATTACCACAAACACTAGTCAAGTTCTCCTTGGTCATGCATAACCTACACAACTCGATCTGATTCATGTCCCATCTAGGGCATCCCACTTCCTTTTTTCATGTAGTGTACAAAGTTCCTTCAGTGCAACCAGTCACTCATGCTTGAAGCTACACAACATGGATTCACATGCTCACATGTTACACCTCCCTTGACTCAGCCCACAACCACACACAAACTTCCTCAGTTGGTGATTCTGTCAATGTATTAGAATTATTTGCATATTACTAAAGACATCCCTTTAAGAGCCTTCTTCTTCACACAACACCTTCACATTCAATCCTCTGCAACCTGTAATCCATCTAACATTTCTCTGTAGCATGTCTTCTTCCTCAGGAGATTTGAAATCTTCTCTCTTTCTTTGTCAGCAAGATATTTATCAGCTTCCTCATCTTTTGAACTATATGTTCATTTATCTTCATCTCAGCAGCTTCATTCATTCTTTCTCCTATATCACTCATTATCATGGTGTCATATTCTACTTGAGCATTCTCTTAGACATAGTCATCATCTGCGACCTCTGTGATCCTGCAATTCCTTACAATCTCTATGAATTTATCCTATTGCATATTCTTCTCAACCAAGCACATTCACTTCCATTTTCACTCATAAATTTCCTTCTTTCCCACAAACAAGCAAATAACACATTAAGGGAAAACGATAATTCCATCTTCACTTCCTGTTGTCACATCCTACATAGCCACATGTTCCTATATTTTCCACTGCTATATTTTTTCTACATCTATGTTCTTCCTCCTTTCTCTTAGACTCAGGTCCACTCACAACAATGCTCTCACTTCTACCAACATGTTCCTTATAACATATGAGCCAAGTTTCCAATCCATGAAATCTTCTGATTGGATTCCTCTCACAACCACACTCATTCATTTCCAGTGACTATGCCTTCATCTCAAGATAAAAATCATGGATAACCACCACCACAACTGCCATCTCATGAATCCTCTCATGAACCACACTACCTCTTTCATCTCAAGATAATAGTCATGGATAACTGCCACCACAACTACCACCTATCTTTAGCAGCCATTTATCTCATAGGCTATCTTCCTTCTCAACAACAACCTTCTTGACTTTGCTTCATGCAAATTTGTGTTCTTGTTTTTCTTCTTCTTCTCGCAGCTCCAATATTTTTCCAATCAACAAATTTACTCTTACATCTGCTACTTATCCTTCCTCTCCATTCTAACTCTTAGTTTTTTCACCTCCTAGCCTGCTCATCTTTATGGAGAATCCTTGGAAGTTATTTTGTATCCCTCAGCCAGACTACCCTTCATAGGACCTTTCTATGGCACTACCTCCCACAATTCTTCTTTCAACAACACAAGATGAAACCACATTCTCCAAGATCTTCTTGCTACCATGGTTACATAGGAACACTATTAGGAAACCAATCCTCAAGAGTGTAACTAACTCTAATACTCCTTCATATTCTTCCATCTAAGATTTGAACCATGCTCTGATACCACTTGATGCAGCGAGAATCCACCCACTTCCATCAAATTACATATGCAACGAAAATTTATTGAGTTGTGCATAATTGGGACCATAGCCTCCTGAACTCTTCTTCCTCGTTGCTACATTTCCCTTATTTATCAACTCGATCACGCCACAACCCATATGGCTGTACATTGACTATCACATATCCATGTCTTCTTCTGTGTGCCACCAGCAAATAGATGTTACAGAACACTAGTCTACATTAACCAGTTTATAGCACATTCAGTTGTTGCAACTCGCTTTATGCTACAACACACCTTCTGTTACAACATGCCTCCTGTTGCAGCACACCTACTATTGTGACATGCCTCTACTACAACATGTCTTATGTTGCAACAAGTATTTTATACAACACACCTCCTTTTCAACACACCTTCTACCACAACACATATATGTTGCAACATGCCTCTTGTTGCACACGTCTTCTGTTGCAACACATCGCCTATTGCAACATGTCTCTTGTTCCAACACATATCCTATTGCAACACGTGTCCTATTGTGACACGCCTTTTGTTGCAACGCGTCTTTGGTGTAACACACCTCTTATTTTAGCATGCCTCTTGCAGCAACACATTTTTTGTTGTAACACATATTCTAATGTATCATAAAACCCATGTTGGTATCATGCATTCCGCAACAGTTTCTATTCACAACCCTATGTGCTACCTAAAGCATACCATCTCCCTTCTATTTGTGTTTCCCAATAATGAATCAATGGTTACCTTATAAACTAGGGAACATCCTCACATACGAACCTCTGAAATATATGGGATGTAGACACCTTTCTATACTCAGACATAACTCTCTACACTTAGTCTCATATCGAAATAGAAATGCTCCCTCACGAGCAACATACTTTGATTTCTTCAACAATATTGTACCCTTCCACCTATGACCAAGGTTAGATCACAACTCTATAAATCCTCACACATATACTTGGAATCATAATTCCAAGTGTACGGTATCTCCTATACCCGTGCCCACCTGCATATGGGCACAAATCCTCGCACTACCTTCCAAAGACTCATGCCACTTGCACAACAATATCACAATAGGGCTATTCTCCATGGGATTTAATTACTCAAGCAATGGAATTGAAAGTGCATCCATTCATTTCAACAAAATAACATCACACAACATTTCATCCATACACACACGACTGAAAATATGCAAATCACTATATTTTATTCATTTCATGTATAATACAATACATCAACTCCATGGTCGTATATGTGCTTACAATTCATTGGGTTTCTAGGCCGAAGGCTGTGATAACTTCAACCACTTCTCTCTCTCACTATCTCAAGTGACATGTCCTCTTGTCGCCTCTCCAAGATCCCTACAAGTTCCTCAATGTTGTGTTTTATTCCTTAAAAAACTATTTGCTTCAGTTTCCCAATGGACTCCTCACAACCTTTCACCTTTCAGCTTCAATTTTTTTCTTTCCTTGGTGACTCTTCACCTTCACACGACCTTCCAGCTTCCACTAGCAGCACAGACTTCATCACCACATCCTTTCCTTTTGTAATGGTCCTTATTCTCCTTCCACGTACGTGTCTTATACTGAACCTATAGAAATGTTCCCATCTTGTGGCAGCACTCCCATCTGCTACATTGTCTCAATCATCATTTTTTTTTGCAACTACCTATCAATTTTTCACCCTGTCACATTCCCCAACACCCAATCATTGTTGTAATAGCTCTTTCATGTCCTTGCAACCACGTTCATTGTGGAATCCCTATGATTATTGTAATGCAGAGATGCTCATGCATCAAAAACCCAAAACCTTTATAAAAAAATAAGGATTGGATAAATGCAATAGAAAACACAAATGAATTAATCTTACAAAGAAGATTGAATTTTATATGCTTCTTTTACATGTTAAAGAAAGCTTTCCATCTTGTGTAGAAACTAGTAGAAACCCTCCATTGATAATCTAATAATAGTAAAAGAAATGTATAAGAGTGACATTGGTTTTAACATTTCTATAAAATCCAAACATTCTTCACTAAAATGCACATTGAGACCATGTTAGGAATTCAAATAATTTTTTGTAAGATGCTTTAAGTTCTATATTCAATTCTATATAAACCCTTTAATGTTGTTCCATGACTCCATCTCTAAATTCTAAAGTGCTTATAACAAAGTTGTTTTTATTTCTACAATTAAGGATAAGGAAAATGCACACCTAGAGCTTTAATAGTCATAAAAGTTTGACTAAAAATACTTATAAGTCTTCCACACCTATATGTAAATCCAAATACATGCATGCATAACTTGCTTGACAAAGAATATTTCTATATTACATAAATATTATAATTACAATTCATCCATTAAAAAATATTACTTTAAAATAATAATAATAAATACACGTTTAAAGTTAAATCTAAATCATTTGTATGAACATACCTCACAATTTCAATTTCTAAAACATGACTCAAAAAATACCTCTAACAACACTAATTTAGAATTTGAGTATCTAAATATTTTTCAAATATGTTGTTGTTATTATTACTCCTGGTCAAAGAAGGGACTTTGGTTTTTTAAGTGGAAGTCAACTAAGTTTGATTTTTTATTATCTTGTTCCTTTTATATCAAATTTTTTATTAGTTGGAAAGCTTCTCTTAATGCTTTTCGAGCACAGAAATAAAATTCTAAAGAATCACAACTAATCACTTACCCTCTTAAGGTCCGATAGACCAATTAAATCTTAGTGGACGTTAATCATCATCATCATCATCTTAATTTTTAATTATTTTTATAGTTTGAAAATTTCTTTATTAAATAATTCTAATATTTAAAATTGTTGATGAAGTTATATGAAAAAATAATCTATAAAAACTTTAAATAAATTCTCGAGCACAAGTCTATAAAGGTTTTGACTTAATTTACAATGTTAATGTTATTATGTGACTTCCATTTATTTTATATTTATTGGATTTATTAGTAATCATTAAATTTTATTTATTTACAATACGATTGAGGTGTTCGTTAGTTGGTTAATGCATCATCATTAAAACTTTTATTTAATTCACAAGTTTAAAGTTTTATAACATTTAAAGAGTTATTATAAGATGATCCATTTGAGGTGTTCGTTAGTTGGTTAATGCATCATCATTAAAACTTTTATTTAATTCACAAGTTTAAAGTTTTATAACATTTAAAGAGTTATTATAAGATGATCCATTTGAGGTGTTCGTTAGTTGGTTAATGCATCATCATTAAAACTTTTATTTAATTCACAAGTTTAAAGTTTTATAACATTTAAAGAGTTATTATAAGATGATCCATGGAGTTATTATAAGGTTGTAAAAAAATCTGCAATGTTATTATGGGAGTGTCATTAAGTTATTGAATTTATTGGTAATCATATGTCCTATTTTTTCTTGTGTTATTAGGGATGAAATTTGATGGACAAATTGCCTACCATCAAATATGATTAAGAATTCTTCATGACTCCCAACATCTTCCTAAAAAATTGTGAAAACGGGTAGTAGAGTTGTCAAAACAATCAAATTTAACGATCTATTTCATTTTGAAATTCCAACCCTAGTCACCATATCAATGATATGTTGCTTCTCATAAATAGACATATGGACATGTGCTAGATTAGTCTACATAAATTTCTCAATCTACAAGCTCTTACCTTATCTCCTTCTCCCATGTAAATGCTTACTTCCTAGGTTGTGCAATAGATTTTTCGACTCCTAAGCCAGTAGAAGATAAGAAAACCAACAAGTGTAATATTTAGTGGTCATGCCAAATTGTCAATGCATTGTATACATAATGAAACATTTTTATGACCATGTGGCAAATGATAAAATACTTGGCTAGATGTGAACATTGAAGTTAGTCTAGAACATGCTCCCAATTTCCCAACTACATATGATAAAGTCACAACTTAGCTAAAAACCAAATTGATATATAAAAACTCTTGTTTATGTTAAAAAAATTCCTCTATAGAACAATTTAAAATAATAATAATGTTACCTTGTGATTAAGCCAAAAGTTAATTAATAAAGGAATGAATGCTTTTTTACAACATCCTTTGCATACAATTTTAGTAAGTGAGGAGCTTTCTATCTCCTTTAAGGCATTAAACAAAAATTGCATCCTTTGCATGCAATTTAGTAAATGAGGAGTTTTCTAACTCATTTAAGTTATAAAAAAAATAAAAACATCTTCTGCATGCAATTTTAGTAAATTAGGAACTTTTTAAGCATTTAAGTTATTAAAATAAAAATAAAACCATCCTTTAAATTAAAAAAAAAATAAAATAAATGTCTTTATTTATTTTTATCATTTTAGTTGAATTTGAGAAAATTATCAACGTAGCCATTCATTTTAGTTGAATCTCTCAGTGAGAAAATTATCAACGCAACGTAGCCATTCATTTTAGTTGAATCTCTCAGTGAGAAAATTATCAACGTTTGTTATCATTTTAGTTGAATTTCTCAGTGAGAAAATTATCAACGTAGCCATAAGGTCCAAGAAAAAGAAAGTAATTAAGATCTCATCACGTGACTTCGGTCCAAAATGATATATCATTTGGAAGCATACTCAACATAATGGATATGAAAATCGATCAATTGTGACTCAACGCTAGAAGGAGGGCTTGAACCTCCGACCTTGTGGTTAACAGCCACACGCTCTAACCAACTGAGCTATTCCAGCGACCGAAGCATACTGTTGATTGCATTCATACCATACTTGATATAGAACGGTCAGTATAATGATATATACGATTTCATTAATGAAGTCGTAACCTGTTTTTAGCAGAAGAGCCGCTGATCCAACACAAATTCTCCGATACTTAATTCAGACAGACATCCTATCATTTTATATCTACTGTTGTGATTCTCACTGTTACTATTTCGAAATCTAAGACCTGTAGATCAATAGATAGTAGTGAGGTGCAGGAATGACTTAAAGGAAAATAAACATTTTTTTAAGTAAACTATAATTTTGTTTTAATAAATTGTAAAGAAAATAGTGAGGTGTAGGAGTGACTTAAAAGGAAAATAAACCCTTTTCAACCTTTATTAAAGTAAATTAAAATTTTATTTTAATAAATTGTAAAGAAGATATTTAATAAATTGAGATGATTATCATATGTAAATTTATGAAATATTACTTATATTTTTAAAAATTTATTGAAAAAGTTATTTAAAAATTATATAAAGTTTTTAAATAAATCATAACAATAATGTTTAATGATGCAAAAAAATGACAAGATACACTTAAAATAATAAAAAAATAAACTGTAATTAATCTCTATATTTTTTGCAGCTTTTATTTTTAATCACATTTATTAGCTTTTCCACATAAAACTACTTAATTTTTTTATATATAAAATAGTCAACATGAATTTCTTTGTTAACATGAAAATATTGATATTTTTTTATATATATTATTATTATTAGATGTGATACATGCGCTAGCTTTACTTATATTACCATATTATACCATTTATGTAATATTGAGTTATATAATGTTTCTTGGTGCAATCACTCTTATTCATTGTGTTTGATTGTTTGTGGAATTCTTTGATCATGTAGTAAATTTGTCTCTCATTCTTGAAATCTATGTTATCATAAATGAAAAATTGAAAATGGAACATGAAACATACTCTTGGAATTTATGTTATCATAAATGGAAAATTGAAAATGGAATATAAAATATATATTGTATGGAAAATATCAAATCCTAAGTTTCACACAAGTAACATTATACACATGTACATACACACGGAGATCATTAGTCTTCTGACATATGCCAAGATTGAATGAGTTTATAATGTCTATATTCAAATTGTATTGAACTTTGGACAAAAGTTGAAATTGAAAATTGCAACATATGTCGAGATCGAATGAGTTTATAATGTCCACATTCAAAACATGCTTTAATATATTGCCAACAAAGGAAATGCTATATTTCAATTGTTCTTTATTTGAATTTGAATTTCTCCAAAAACAACTAAGTCCGCATTCAATGGCACTGATTTTTTCAATGGGAAATGTAATTTCATGGTTAATGCATTTTTCATAATGTATAATTCCAACGAAGTATAATCACCTTGGTTGTAACAAGTTTGATATTAAGTTAATGTATGCACCAAGAAGTACAATCAATCTAGAAGTAAATGCCAACAAAAGTGCAAAATTGAACCAAAATATAAAAAAAATATATGCAATGGAACATTGGATCCTTGGAACTCTTGCAAACAAAGTCTAGAGAAAACAAAGTTAATTGTATAATATCCCGGTCTCTATCCTTTTGAACTTGGTCTTGTTTATATTATAATTATGTTTTTCATTACTAAGTTTTGATGCCATGAGATAGACTTACCATGGAGATTTAAAAGACATTTTAAACATGATCATTTTGAATATAATGAGAGGTTCCAAGGATGACTCAAGAGAGAAAACACCGATGGGGCTATGAGTCCACTAGAGGAGAAAGGAAAGGGGGTCTAAGGGGGGACTTGACCTATGTCTCATGGCTACTACTATATCCTATCTACAACATCTTTCATGTAATTGTCATATTAGCATTCTATCCTAATATGTATGATATTATAATTACGAGACCCATGAAATACTTAATTACTTTAAGTAATTAAACTTCTATCTTTAAGCACATACCTCTTATATTGAAGCAACTAATTCCTATATTCATGCAATCAAGGAGAGTTCAACTAGGACTCTTGATCCCTATGATTATGGAAGTGGAAGAGTTGGAATATGACTCTTCCTTTCCATTTCCATCATTCATGCAAAAAAAAGAATTTGAATTACAAAGAGGTTGATAAAAAAACGACTTCTTGAGGAGAGAATAGAGTTCTTGATAAAAAAAAGCATCCCAACTATCATAGGATCCATGGAGAGATGAAAGAAGCACTATCATGGGGAATTAGACACCAAGATTGAGTAGGGAAGTACTTTCTTCAACCTCTACCCATGGAGAGATGAAATAAACACTATCATGGGGAATTAGACACCAAGATTGAGTAGGGAAGTAATTTCTTTAACCTCTACATTTCTGTTGGTTTTCTAGGTTGGTTTGGAAGCTTGTGGTTAAGAGAAGAGTGATTTGGGAGATTTGACAACTCTTCTTTTTCCCTCGTGGTCTCATAGCCCAACATGGGGGTGGCATTCACAAAGTATTTGTCTATGGTTGAAAGGAAATGGTTCACCCACAATTAGTTTCCTTAGAACTCATTTTATGAAAAATAAGTGTATTCTTCATCTTTTTTTATTAAGATTTCAATCATGATGAAATGCACATGCATGTTAGCATTATTATTCTTTTATTAAGATTTCAATCATGATGAAATGCACATGCATGTTAGAATTATTATTTTTTTATTAAGATTTCAATCATGATGAAATGCACATGCATGTTAGCATTATTATTTTTTATTAAGATTTTAATCATGATGAATTGCACATGCATGTTAACATTATTACTTTTTTATTAAAATTTCAATCATGATGAAATGCACATGCATGTTAGCATTATTTATTTTGAGCTCCTATCTTGGAAATTATGTAGATGTCATTAAGTGAATGGTTTTTGTTATAATTTATTAAATTGCAAAATTTGTAATTGATAAGTTCCTCATGCATGCAAATTGTTTGTAGAAATGCATTGAAAACCGATTTCGTATTTTTAGTGAAATGATTTCATATGAAGTATAATAAAGACCAAATTCGTAGTGGAGTTATCTAGTACATATCCCCGCATTCTCACTCAAAATTAGCCTATGATTTGCTTGTATGGCCCTTAAAAACATAAAATGGTTGTAAATGAAATTCTACTATAAATTGTCCATATGATTTCCATTGGGATTAAAGTTTTAACATAAAGTAGTTGACATCAATATCCACATTATCACCAAAAAACAACTTCATATTTTTCAATATGACGCCTAAAAACACAAAATGGTTGTAGTTGAAATTCTATTGTAACTTGGTCATACGATGTCCATTTGAATTCAAATTTTACAATCAAGTAAGTGACATCAATATTCATAAGATCATGAAATTTCAGAGTTATATTCATCTATTTCAGTCCCAAAAAGGTGAAAATATATTTAGATCAAGAAGGGCAACTCAAATCCCCCATAGCCTAGACAATTTGTGTTTGTTCTATATGAATACCTTTTGCATTTTACGTGAAAGTTTTTAAGAGATTAAATTATATGGTTACTGATTGGTTTGAACCATGTTTACTCTTACATTGGACTCTTGAAAGGAGGAGGAGGCTAGATCCTCATACCCTTGAAATTATATGAAAGTTATGCATAGATTAGTGTAATTGTTGTAAACGATTTTGAAGATTATTGTGAGGTATTCACCTCTATTGTATGATGGATTGTATTATGTTTTGGCCTCAATATTGTGAGTTACTTTTCTATAAGGCTTTATTCCATTTTGTATAACCATGTATTGGTGAATAATGAGACAAGAGGTATGTAGATTAAAATAATCATTTTCTTATGTTTAATATGACCCCAACGATCATGGAATCACACTTATAATTGAGGGAGAAGGTGTAATATGCATGATCTTAAGAATATTAACCTTAAACCCTAGGACTATCCTCTTTTGGAGAGAACAAGACCTCCATCTAAGAGATTCTAGGGAATTGATGAGTTGAGATGATTGATGAACCTTTGAAATAGAGTCACTACATGAATCATATGCTTATGCTTATTGTAATTTGATTATGCTATCTCTATTTAAGTGCCATCATCTTGAAAATGTATTATGCGGGAAATTGTGAAGCGCTAGTTCTAATTAAATTGAGATCTTCAACTCGATTTTGTTGTCTAGAGAAATTAAAATCTAGACCTTGCATTTAAAGATGGAAAACTTGACCTTATGTTGATTGTTGTAATGCCAAACTCTATCATAGTAATTGAGAATAATGGTTTCTATGTTGTAAACGATATCAATGTCTTGTATTTTTATTTACATACAACTACTTCAATCAATGAAATGTTAGACTAGTAAACCCTATTTTTTATATTAATAATTAAGGTACATTACAAATTGAAACAAAATTGATGATCATAACAATATTGTTTGGATAGACCAATAAATATTCTACATCATTTGTAGCTATACATTGTGAAGTTTTTGTAGTATGGGAGCTTTCTAAGATCTTCCACATGGAGCATTAGTGTTTTAACCAAACCAACAGTTTCTACAAATGGTTGTGAAAAAACAATGTTTTGAGGGAGGAAAACAATCTAGTGAGTCACAGTTTCATCTAGAAAAATCATAACATATATAATGAAGGTTCAAAAAATTAGTTTAGAGGCACCCTCTTAAGAAACAATTTATCTAGAATTACAAAACTAAATTGGATGGACATAGTCTAAACGTTCTACACTTTAACCTTTTTCTGGTCACTTTTTCCGATGGGTTTCGTCCAAATTCTGGTCAAAAATTAAAAAAAATAGTTGCAATTGCAGATTTTAGTGGTTGAGATTACATATAATGTGTGTCTTGGGGTTTTTTGAGGGAGTTGAATCGATTTATGCCTTCAAAAACACGATTTAAGCACTACAAAATTGCAATTTCGCCAACAATTACATTGCCAGATTATGATGATAGTTGTCGAAAAAAATAAAAAACATAGAATGTGTAGACTATATCAATTGAAATGTAGATTTAAAAGTTCTTTACCTAACCAAAGTTTAAAATTAATAAAAATCCAAACTCACAAATATCAATGCAAATACAAAATTCCCATGTTTGAATGTATAATTATTGTGTGGATTTCAAATAAGAGAGGAATCTACATGTTCACTCCCATACCATAAACCATTTGGTATTATGTACCTAGTGGTGCATTAAATCATACCACCCACCAAATACTATCAAAGAACAACAATCTATTGAAGATGGAATGTATGTAGAGGTAGGTGGATGGATATTCAGACAGGCGGCTGCTCCCTTCCTGACAAGTGAATGGAAGCTTTTTATTGCGACCCTCAAAGAAGCCGGCATTACACTTACTTCTTGCCCTGACTCCCTTCGATGGGCCGGTGGAGATGCCACTGGTCTCTTGACTGTTAAAAATCTATACGCTGCTCTCATCAACCAGAAGCATTCAGAGTTAGATCGATCTTGGTTCTCTCTTGTGTGGCGCTGGGAGATTCCGCTTAAGATAAAGTTATTCATTTGGCTCGCCGGAAAGGAG
>CBVK0102002202.1:0-23000 GCA_900067695.1 Picea abies
GCAAAATTGAACCAAAATATAAAAAAATATATGCAATGGAACATTGGATTCTTGGAACTCTTGCAAATAAAGTCTAGAGAAAATATTTAGTTAATTGTGTAATATCCCGGTCTCAATCCTTTGAACTTGATCTTGTTTATATTGTAATTATGTTTTTATTACTACGTTTTGATGCCATGAGGTAGACTTACCATGGCGATTTTAAAGACATTTTATACACGATCATTGTGAATATATTGAGAGGTTCCAAGGATGACTGGAGATAGAAAACACCGATGGGGCTACGAGTCCACAAGAGGGGAAATGAAAGAGGGTATAAGGGGGGAATTGACCTATGTCTCATGGTTACTACTATATCATATCTACAATATCTTTCATGTAATTGTCATATTAACATTCTATCCTAATATGTATGATATTATAATTATGAGCCTAGTGAAATAAGTTTAATTACTTAAAGTAATTATTTCTTATCTTTAAGCACTGACCTCCTATATTGAAGAAACTAATTCCTATATTCATGCAATCAAGGAGAGTTCAACTAGGACTCTTGATCCCTATGATTAAGGAAGTGGAAGAGTTGGATTGTGACTCTTCCTTTCTCTTTCCTTCATTCAAGTGCAAAAAAGAGAATTTGAATTACGAAGAGGTTGATAAAAAAATGACTTCTTGAGGAGAGAATAGAGATCTTGATGAAAAAAGAGCATCCAAACTATCATAGGATCCATGGAGAGATGAAAGAAGCACTATCATGGGGAATTAGACATCAATATTTAGTAGGGAAGTACTTTATTCAACCTCTACCCATGGAGAGATGAAATAAGCACTATCATGGGGAATTAGACACCAAGATTGAGTAGGGAAGTGATTTCTTTAACCTCTACATTTATGTTGGTTTTCTAGGTTGATTTGGAAGCTTGTTCTTAAGAGAAGAATGATTTGAGAGCTTTGACAACTAGTCTTTTCCCTGGTGGTCTCATAGACCAACACGGGGGTGGCATTCACAAAGTATTTGTCTATGGTTGAAAGGAAAATGGTTCACCCACAATAAGTTGCCTTGGAACTCATTTTATGAAAAATAAGTGTATTCTTCTTCTTCTTTTATTAATATTTCAATCATGATGAAATGCACATGCATGTTAGCATTATTTATTTTGAGCTCATGCCATGGAAATTATGTAGATGTCATTATGATCCGGATTTATGAGGGGAAAAAAATGAAACAAAAATTTATAACATTAAAAAAAAAAAACATGGAATAATAACAAAGATATAGTGGAAATTAACTTCTATTCAATAACAAAATTTACTAAAACTGTAAAATGCAAAATGAAAAAAATCTTGCTTGAATGGTGGTAGCTAATCTCTGAGAAGAGATGTGGTGGCTACATGCATTTTTCTGAGCCCATTACAATGAGGCCTCCATGCGTTTTCGGCATTGAGAAGTAAACATAAAACTCTAGACATCCAAAAACCTAACCCTAGAAGATGAAGCACCAAAAGTCATGTGGGCCCCGATGGGGTAAGTTGGTACATCAACTTCCCAGGGTCGTAACTTTTGCATACGATCTCCATTTTAGGCACATGATAGCCCATTGAAAAGGTATGCCCGAGGATTACACATTACATTGTCACAGTTTGACTATGTATAAAGTGTGACTATGGTGGTCCCAAAAAACATTGTTTAGGGCCTCAAAACAACCCCGGAATTTTAGGACTCAAAAAGATAGAAAAACACTACCAAGATTAAAGTTTTATGTGAGCTAGATGGCAGAGGTGGGTGGCCACCAATATCCACTTGGATCCACCTGGATCAATCCTCCCTCCTTAGGAAGCAGTGGTATCCATTGCGCTGAGTTCCCCCATCAGATGAGGAAATTTCTACTGAATTTAGCCCTAGGTGATCCACTTGCCTTGGTGCAGGATCTGCCCCACTTCGAAAAACCAATAAAGATGAAGGTACTATTGGTGGGTGCCCTTGACCTGTGAGTCCACAATTTGATTAGTGGATTCATGTTCCATGCAGTCAAGTGTAGATTTTAAACTTGTACAATAATTTACTACAAACAAATTTTCAATAAAAGAACATAAAAGATACAATGGAAAATACACACATTACACAATGATTTTTCCCCTGGAAACCCAAACCGGGAAAACAAACATCTTCTATATTCATTCACACATACATTGTTTACAATACAATATACATATAGGAGCCACCAACATCTAAAACCCTGATCCAATGACTTGGATTAGTCAACAACCCTAATTCCTTAACTGGAAATAGAAAACCATCGAGGAAAAACCATGTGCCGAAAACCACCCAAAATTGGACACGAAAAACAGAGGAATGCCCAAAAATGTACACGAAAATCAAGGATTTATTTTTTTTATTTTTTTATTTTTTATTTATTTTTATTTTTTCCGGGGGTGCTACCCTCTAACCCCTATGTAGAGGAGCTCGACCACCTGCAACCCCCCTATGGGGGCCTAGAGACCCCCCATATTACCCCCCCCTGCGCACCCGGTGAAACATAGACACTAGTTCTAGTCATGCAAACAATATAACACATATCCAACATTCTCCTACTTGTTGTTTTGTTTGCATACAGGGGGTTACAGGGTTACATAGTCAATAATTCAGGGAAAAAATTCCCATATATCCTCTACACCAAGAGCACTTTTCAGTGATCACAATTTTTTTAATGAATCTAACCAAGCAACAAGAGAAAAAATCTCACCAAAATAAATTCCCTCAATCCCGGAATAACCCTTTGATACTAACCAAGCTTTGTATTTCTCCACTTTGTCTTCTGCATTCAACTTCTTTTTAAATACCCATTTTCCACCAATGGGATTTTTTCCAGTTGACAACTCCACTAGATCCTAAGCCTCATTCTTATCCAAGGATGCCATTTATTCAACCATGGCCTTTTCCCATTGTTTTCCATCCTCTGAATCCACTTCCTCCCTAATAGTTCTAGGATCATCATCAAATATAGACAAAGAAAAGTTTGAACGTAAACTAGGTGGAGTATACCTTTATGGTATCCTTTTTCCCACACCAATATCCTCAATACTAGAGTATGATGATCTTCTTCTTCTGATTCTTGTTCTTCTGTAGAGTCTGATTTATCATCCTTTGGCTCAAACTCTATTTTATTTGGTTCTTCCTTACTTGGTAAGACTTCCTATTTTACAACATCCTTCATTTCTCTAAATACCATATCTTGGGTATATACAACCTTCTTAGTTTCTGGTTTCCACATCTTATAACCTTTGATACCATCCTTATACCCAATAAAGACACACTTTTCAACCTTCTTATCTAGCTTACTCCTGTTTTCCTTTGGAACATGAACATAGGCCTCACAACCAAATACTTTGAGATGTGTGAGAGAGGATTTATTACCAGTACATACCTCCTGTGGAATCTTGTCATCCAATGCTGATGAGGGTGATCGATTGATCAGGTAACATGCAATACCCACCGCCTCTGCCCAAAATTCTTTCCCTAACCTGATACCACTGAGAATGCACCTTTCTTTTTCCATCAACGTCCTGTTCATCTTTCTGCAAATACATTTTGATGAGGTGTATATGGAGTATTATTCTGCCTTGCTATACCACACTTCTGACATAACTCTTCAAATTCATTCCCGCATAACTCTCCACCATTATTTGTCCTCAACACCTTAATTCTTTTCTCTGTTTGATTCTCAACAAGAGCCTTAAACTCTTTAAACTTGTCAAAGACTTCAGATTTCTTCTTAGGGAAATATATCCAAGTATTCCTCAAGAAGTCATATATAAATGAGACATAGTACACATATTTTCCTAATGATGGAACCGACACAGGTTCAAACACATCATTGTGCAATAGTTGTAAAATTCCTTCTTCCCTCGTTGTACCGGAGGGGAATCTTACCCGATTGTGTTTCCCATATACACAATGTTCACACAAATAAAAATCCAAAGAGCAGTTAGACATACCTTCAACCATACCTTTACCATGTAGTAGTCAATGACCCTTCTCTTCGATATTCTCCAGTCTTTGATTCCACAACTTAACCTTTTCTCCAGAGATTGCAAGAGTTTTTTCTTCTTCAGCTCCAATATCAGGAACAATGGAACTATTACACCCATTACTAATAGTGTTTCCTTGCATCTTATACAGAATTCCAATCCAAAATTCCTTCGAAAACACCATTGCTCCTAGAACCATCTTGCAGGTTTCCTTTTCAAATACTTTTTTTAGCCCTGCATCACCATTTTGCTTACAAAAATCAAATTTTTGGCCAATCCTGGGATGTGCATAACACCAGGAAATGTTCTAATACTTCCATCTATGAGCCTCAACTTGACTTTTCGTCATCCTATGATTATGGTTGTTGAGTCATAACCTAGGAAAACACTACCTCTATCATACCTTTCATATTCACAGAATCACTCCCTATGGGGAGTCATATGAAAAGATGCACCCGAGTCAACCAAACATGCCTCATGATATGCATGTGTTCTTGAAGAATCCAAGTACACATCTCCTCCTTCTTCCTTGGAGGTATTTTCTTTTGTAGAGGGAGCACCTTCAAATCCCTTCACTTTCTCAACACTTTTGGATCTACATTACTTCTTGAAGTGCCATTATTTTCCACATCTCCAACATACCTTTACAAACTTTTCAAGAGATTTATATCTACCCTTAGACTTAGATCTCCCACTTGAGACTTAGATCTATTTCTTTCATGGGAGTGTCCTCTTGCAAATAATGCATTTGTTCTCTATCCTTCCATGTTCTTCCGTCTCATCTCCTCCGTCAACAAGGATGAGACCACATCATCAAAACTCAAGGTAGTTGTATTACTACCTATGGACACAACTAGACTATCCCACGAGTTTGGTAAAGATCACAATAAACTCATACACTTATCTTCATCTGAATTTTTAGTCTCAATAGATAACAAATGACTTACCACAATATTGAAGGCATTTAGATGCTTTGTCAACGAGTCTCCATATCTCATCCTCAGGTTATACAACTTTTTCCATAGGAACAACTTATTTACCAGGGACATAGACTAATACAAGTTCCCCAACTTATCCCATAACTCCTTGGTTGTAGATTCCCCTGACACATTCAATAATATTGAATCTGAGAGACATAATTATATTGTGCACTTTGCCTTCTGATCCAACTTTTTCCAGTCATTTGCTGATGTTCCTATAGGTGCAATACCTAGATCCACCATGAACCGGTGATCTCTGTCTACCAACATATCTTCCATATTGAGATTCCAAAGCTAAAAAATTTTCCCATTAAATTTCTCGATCTCAATTTTCGAACTGCTCACCATTTCTCTTCACCTGAAGAATCAATACCACATATATCCCACTGTAACAAGGCTTATCACAATCCCAAGCCAAACCCCTGGCCACAAAGAAATCCCCCTGAAACCAATAATTTCTCTAATACCAAATGTAGATTTTAACCTTGTACAATAATTTAATGCAAACATATTTTCAATAAAAGAACAAAAAATATACAATGACAAATACACACATTACACACAGAGTTTTCCCTTGGAAACCCAAACTGGGAAAACCAACATCTTCTATATTCATTCACATATACATTGTTTACAATACAATATACATATAGGATCTTGCGACATCCAAAATCCTAATCCAACGACCCGTATTAGTCAACAATCCTAACTCCTTAACCGTAAATAGAAAGCCATCGATGAAAAACCATGTGCTAAAAAACCGCCCAAAAATGGACACTAAAACCAAGGACTCCCAAAAATCGACACGAAAATTGAGGATTTTTTTTTCCGGGGGTGCTTCCCTTAAATCCCCGCATAGGGGGACCTAACGACCCTCCCTCTTACCCCCCTGTGCACCTGATGCAACATAGACAATAGTTATAGGCGTGTAAAGAATATAACACATATCTAATATCAGGGTTGAGCTTTGTCGATTTCAACTGTTCTACTATCTCTGAGGTATCCAATAAGGGTAGAAAGTATGGTCGAAGGAGGTCCACATTAAAAACTGGGTGCAATACAAGGAAGGGGGGAATGTTGAGCTCAAAATCATTGTCACCCACAACCATGGTGATGGTGTAAGGTCCATAGTGTAGTGGATGAAGCTTTCGATGGGGTCCTATAAGGAGTTCTTTTTGCAAATGCAACCAAACTTTATCTCCCACCTGAAACTTGTGTGGCACTTAATGTTGATCATGGTGTTGTTTGTACTTAGAATTGGACTTCTACAAAATATCCTGAACCTATTGGTAGATGTGCTAGATTCATTCAATGAACTGGGTGGTTTTGTAGGATTCAGTTTGCGCATGGGATGATTATTCCTGGATGAACTCAAGGGGTAGTGAAACATCCATGGGACCCAATGGTTGAAATCCCAACCCCACCTTAAAGTGTCCTTCCACCCTACTATAGTGAGCTTCCCATATAAGCTTCGCTCTCTTTCTTGATGAAACATAGAGTGGCCCAGATGGCACAATAACCCAACCTACAAATGAAAATCAATGAATGTTGTGTTTGTGTCCAACATATGGTAGGTAGTGGCGAAGTTAGGATCTCTCTCATAGAGTTGAGGTCATCCAGAGGTCTCATGTCTGCAGGAGTGTAGCACCATGGTTAGTGCGGAAACTGGAGCTCAACTGAGGCAATCAACAACGTGGTTGGTGCTCCTTGTCTTATACTTGATGTTGATATGGAATTGCTACATGTATGTGGACCACTTGTGATGGCGATCATTCTACAATTTTCGTTGTGTTTGCATGAACTACAGAGGCTTATGATCAATGTGGATGACTATCTCCTTCCTAAGAATTTATTGTCTCCACTAGCGGCAGGCTTGTACAATGGAGTACATTTCTTTGTCGTAAGTGCGGTACTTATTAACAATATCTGATAGTGTCTCACTATGATAGGCCACAAGATGTCCATGTTGATTAAGAACTACACCCACAACATAGTTTGAAGAATTTGTCTTAATCTCAAAAGGCTGTTGCAGGTTTGGTAATGAAAGCACTGGGGATGAGCACAAGCGTTTCTTCAAATCATCAAACTCTTTCTGTTGTGACTGGACCCACATGAATTTTACCTTGCCACTGCCCCTGGTTAGTTGGCTAAGAGCCCATGCAATGTGGGAGAATCCCAACACAAACCTGCAATAGAATTTGGCAAGGCCTAAGAATCTTCGAAGCTCTGTGAGTGTGGTCAGGGCTGTCCAATCATAGATGACCTGGATCTTGGCTGGATCGAAATGCACCCCATTCTCATCAACAATTTATCCTAGGTATTAGAACTTGTTCATGCCGAAGGATCATTTTTACAAATTCTCATATAGCTTGTGTTGCCGCAGAGTGTGCAGAACCTATTGAATATGCTGCAAGTGTTCCACCCAATTCTTTTTGAAGATGAGGATATCATCCAAATACACCACCACAAAAGAATTGGAAAAAGGCCACAATATATCGTCCATCATCTTCATGAAATTTGTTGCGGCATTTGTCAAGACAAAGGGCATGACGAGCCATTCAAAAATATCTTCTTTGGACTTGAAGGAAGTATTCCATACATCGATCTACTCTATTGGGACTTGGTGGTAGCCAAACTTCAGATCAATATTACTGAAGTATTTGGATCCCTTGAGTTGGTCAAGGAGATCATCAATACGGGGAATTAGGTACCAGTTTCTAACTGTGATTTTATTTAGGGCCTGGTAATCAATGCAAAGTCTCTAGGTCCCATCTTTCCTCTGCACGAGTGTTCGACAACACATGTATTCCAATAGAGGACAAACACCTTCAATAATCACTCACATAACCAGATCAAAGATCAACACACCAATGTTTTCACATGGTAAAACCCCTACGGGGAAACATCCACGACCCCAACCAACGTGGGATACTTTGGTCTATCTTTCTATTGTGAAACTAAGGCTTTGTTGGAGGTACCTACAGTGCTGATCACTCCAAGTTGTACAAGCTTATCTTCCTCTCTAATCAAAGAAGCACACAAGGACTCAAGAGTGGGTTTTTGATAAGCTTTCCCTAGAACCTCTCTCATGGCATAAAAGGTAGATAAAAACACAAAATATGCACTACCTAGCTTAGAAAGAATAAGATAGATGCAACGCTTTTCCTCCATTTTTATCTCACATTCTTCACATAAAATTATGAGTGTTTTAAACTTAGATAGATAGTCTCAAAGGCAAGAAAAATCATTTGGACTTAAGGTCAATACTTTATTTTTTGACCGTTGTGCTCGAATAATATTGAGTTTACCAAACATAGATTCAATCTTTTCCCAAGCTTCTTCGGGGTCATCAATTTCTTTAAGGTGGAACCTTAAATCAAAAGATATTGACATTCCGATTAGTCCACATGCTTTATCACTCCTATTATCCCATTTGAATTTATTATCATAATCAATGAGTTCTTTTTCCTTTCCCAACATAATATGGTACAAGCCTTTACTTCTTAATAAATCTTCCATATGAGATTTCCATTGGAAGGAGTTGGTGCTGGTAAGGAATAGATTACTTGTAGAAGCCATATTAAATATGTAGATAATATTGATTTAAAAACTGAAACTGATGATCTGAATGGAAATATATCAAAAAGTTATGCAGTTTAAAAAAAAATGGCACTGAAAACAGACTTCATATGTGAGAGTTATGCCCTTTTTAAAAGAGGCATAAATGGTAACCAAATGACCATGTGATAGTGTAAGTTTCTTTATGAAGTGACCCACTTTTATAAAGAGAAGTGGGGATCACTTTTACAATGAAGTTACTTTATAAAAGCAAAGCTGTTTATAAAAGAAAAGATGCATGAAAAATAAATAACTCTAAAATAAAATATTAAAGCTACTTATAGTGATTCACGAAATACACTTTACAATTTTAGCATGAATGTTTTCAAAAAAAGTAACAAAAGAGAGACTTGAACTCAAGACCTCTTACTTAATAAGACAACTTTTAACCAAATGGTCTAGCAAAACATGTTGTATTTTTTAGGAAGATCATTGGGGGTGTTGTTGTTGTGGAAGACAACCTTGGAGAGCGTGCTAAAAAAAACTCTTTTCACACAAGAAAGAAAATTCGCTTCTCGATGACAACAAGGGTTAGATCCTGATTAGCTTACTTGGAAGATGCACCTTTTCCTATATGTTTCTGATTTTCTGAGATCATACAAGGCACGGGGAAAAAATAATACGTAGATCTAAAAGAGTAGCAACCCGAAAATAAATAATACAAAACCGAAATAAAACCAAAATGATACTCTGGAAAAATTTAAAAAATGCATATTCAGGCTTTATACCTCCAAATTTGACTGAAATGGCCGTATCTTGGGAAAAAAAAACATTTTTGAGTGAAACGAAAAGTGTTCTTGACTGAAACGATCACTCCAGATGCAATGGAATACTCCTCTCAACCTAAAAATGTATGAAATGAAAGAAAGTGGAGATGAGGCAACCAACTTCACGATCTCGATATCGATCTACAATAGGAGCAAGTCTTCAAACAGGCTCTAATACCATGTTCGACAACACAGGTATTCCAATAGAGGATGAACACCTTCAGTAACCACTCACATAACCAAATCAAAGATCAAAACACCAATGTTTTCACGTGGTAAAACCACTACAGGGAAACATCCATGATCCCAACCAACACGACCACTTGGAGTAGTTTATTAATGCAAAAGAAAAAGATTACATAGATATTTTACGAGAGTGTTTCTCACAATCGATCATCGACAAGTGACCCTCCATGCTTTTTAAATAGAAATCATGGAAGAATCGGGTGTTAATCCATAGATCAATGATTATTAAGATCGAGGAGAATATGAACCGTTGGATCACTCTATGTCGGGAACATTTCGTGACCATCGGATTTCCTAACTACAAATGCATACTAAATAAACACACTTTTACCTAACGACACATTAGACCAAGTATATCTTAACTAACTCCTAAGTGTCTAAATATCCTAACAACAAGCATGATTGGGCTTCCACAAAGTGATGAGCTTGGGTGGATGTGACCCTTTTCAATATGGTCTTGGATCTGGCGCTTGATTTCCTCATTTTATGAGAAAGAGCAATGGTAGATTGGCCCATTGGGTAGTGGTGCATTGAGGGTCATATTGATTGAGTTCTTGACCTGACAGTGCAGAGGTACCCCAATGGGTGAGGAGAATATGTCTTTACATTCTTCCATGACCTTATCCACTTGCTTATGTTTTGTGGAGAAACCTATCGCAGAGGCCATGGATGTGGTTGCAACCTTCCACTCACTTTGAGCATGAATCATGTAGAAGAAAAACTTCCTGGTTTGAGAGATGACCTTCCTGAATTTCTTGGAAGAGATCAAGGAAATGGAAGTAGATGGGACTACCTCGGGTATCCTATATAATTTCCCGTCCAAAGTAATAATGACACTATGGGGCCTAGAATCATACAACACGACGTTTCCATAAACAAGGTTGGCTCAAAAGAACATCACAAACTTCAAGGTGGCGACATAAAAAAATACCCGATCTTTGAAGTGCTTGATGTCATAGGCTAGGCGACACTGTTGGCTGACACAGAGATCATTTCCTTGGTGGAGCCATCTGATGGTGTACAACTGTGGGTGTGGTGTTTTCGGTAGAGCCAACTTCTTGATGACCTGTGCTAAGATGAGGTTATTCTAGCTACCACTATCAACGATGAAGTGTAATAGAGTATCCTTCATCCACATATGTGAATGAAATATGCGCTCACCTTCCTCTGGTTTATTAGGCTTACCAAGATAGACCTTGGTGGTGGTAGTAATGGTGGCACTGAGTTCTGCATCAATGATCCTTCTTACATTTTCTAATTTGGACTTAGATTTAGAGCCTACATATGATTCAGAGGGTTTCACCTCGGCCACCAATGACTACTTTGAGTGGCATTCAACTATGTTATGCCAGGGGCTCTTATGGAACTCACACCATTTGCCAGTGTCTTCCTTTGTCTTCTCATTTTCCTTCTTTGTTTATGGTGAAGGGTTTGCTGACCCAAATTGTCGTGTCTTCTGTTTAAGCTTCTGCTCGATTTTGACAACATATCGATAGGCCGCACCTAAGGATGAGATGCCTACAAAATCCATTTATGTCTGGATGTATCTATGCATATCGTCGTTGTACTTGAGCACCATATGTCGTTCAGAGTCTTTAATACCCATCTTGGTGCGTAAGGTATGGAAGACATTGGTGAACTATGGCACTGTTTGGTCCCTTTGCTACTGCGGTGTGGTCCATTTTGTGTATAAGTTGTCATAACTTACAATAGGGTAGTATTGTTCCTTAATAACATCCCTGAAGGAAACCCAAGTGGGTGACTACAAATAATGTAGATCCATCTATTTCATTTTTCTCACAGAAAGTATCCCACCAATCTTTGACATTGGGGACGACCTTAAGGAGTTCAAATGTAATATTTTCCTGATTGAAAAAGTTGTGGATAGAAAAATACCCTTCTAGAAGGTTTAACCATTTGTCTACAACATTGCATCTATTTGACCTTAAAATATAGGAATATCAAAATTGATCTATACCTTCAAGGGGGCGACGCTTCCATTTGAGGAATATGTGTCGCCTTTTGGCAGCTGTCGAAGGATTTGCACAAATTTATCCATCATCTCATTCCTTTGTCGCAAGAGGGCTTCCTCGAGCAATAGTTTGAAGGGATCTCCTGCCCCATCGTCTCTCTTTTCTTCCCCCATCGACAACTATCAGGTTTGGTGAGGCCGATCTTGCAAAGGCTCAATTGGTTCGAGCCCCAACTTCTTATACCTTGACCTCATTGGAGACATGCTCATAGAAACAGATGAAGAGTAGACCGCTCTGATACCAATGATTCTGATTTATGAGTGGAACAAAATGAAACAAAGATGTATAACATTAAAACATATATACATGGAACAATAAAAAAAGATACAATGGAAATTAACCTCTATTCAATAAAGAAATCTGTTGAAACTGTAAAATGCTGAATGAAAACAATCTTGCTTGAATGGTGGTAGATAATCTCTGAGAAGAGATGTGGCAGCCATGTGCATTTTTTTGAGTCCATTACATTGAGGCTTCCAATCATTTTTAGTATCAATAAGTAAACATAAAACCCTAGACATCCAAAAACCTAACCATAGGAGATGAAGTGCCAAAAGTCATGTGGACCCCGATGGGGTAAGTTGGTACACCAACTTCCCAGGGTCACAACATTTGCATACGATCTCCGTTTTAGGCACACAATATAATATTGGAAAGGTCTATCCGAGGACTACACATTATGCCTTCACAGTCTCACTCTACAAATAATGTGACTGTGGCAGGCCCAAAAAACGTTGTTTAGGGCCTCAAAATGACCCTAGAAGTTTAAGATCCAAAAAGCTAGAAAAAATTACCAAGATGAAAACTGTAACTGCCAATATGAAATATGTATGTGAGCCAAATGGAAGAGGTGGGTGGCCACCTATATACACCTGGATCCACCTGGATCACATTAAGTGAATGGTTTTTGTTATAATTTATTAAATTGCAAAATTTGTAATTGATAAACCTCATGCATGCAAACTGTTTGTAGAAATGCATTGAAAACTGGTTACATATTTTTAGTGAAACACTGTCATATGATGCATAATAAATACCAAATTTAGAGTGGAGTTATCTAGTACATATCCCCACATTCTCACTAAAAATTAGCCAATGATTTGACTATATGGCCCTTAGAAACATAAAATGGTTGTAAATGAAATTCTACTATAACTTGTCCATATGATTTCAATTGTAATTAAAATTTTAACACAAAGTAGTTGACATCAATATCCACATTCTCACCAAAAACAAACTTCAGATTTGTCAACATGCCGCCTAAAAACACAAAATGGTTGTAGCTGAAATTCTATTGTAACTTGGTCATATGATGTCCGTTCGAATTCAAATTTTACAATCAAGTAAATGTCATCAATATTCACATGATCAAAAAATTTCATAGTTATATTCATCTGTTTCATTCCCCAAAAGGTGAAAATACATTTAGGTCAATAAAGGCTACTCAAATCCCCTATAGGCTAGACAATTTATGTTTGTTCTATATGATTTTCTTTTGCATTTTAAGTGAATGTTTTTAAGAGATTAAATTAGATGGTTACTTATTGGTTTGAACCATATTTACTCTTACATTAGACTTTTGAAAGGAGTAGGAGGCTAGATCCCTATACCCCTGCAATTATATGAAAGTTATGCATAGATTATTGTGTAATTGTTGTAAATCATTTTGAAGATTATTGTGAGGTATTCACCTCTATTGTATGATGGATTGTACTATGTTTTTTCCTCAATATTGTGAGTTACTTTTCTATAAGGCTTTATTCCAATTTGCATAACCACGTATTAGTGAATAACGAGATAAGAGACATGTAGATTAAAATAATCATTTTATTATGTTAAATATGACCCCAATGATCACATAATCAAGCTTATAATTAAGGGAGAAGGTGTTATATGCATGATCTTCAGGATCTTAACCTTAAATATTTTGCATACGATCTCCATTTTAGGCACATGATAGCCCATTTGAAAGGTATGCCCGAGGATTACACATTACACTGTCACACTTTGACTATGTATAAAGTGTGACTATGGCGGTCCCAGAACACATTGTTTAGGGCCTCAAAATGAGCCCGAAAGTTTAGGACTCGAAAAGATAGAAAAAAACTACCAAGATGAAAGTCGTATGTAAGCTAGATGGAAGAGGTGGGTGGCTACTGATATCCACTTGGATCCACCTGGATCAATCCTCCCTACTTAGGAAGCAGTGGTATCCATAGTGCTGAGTTCCCCCATCAGATGAAGAAATTTCTACTTAATTTATCCCTAGGTGAGCCAATTGCCTTGGTGCAGGATCTGCCCCACTTTGAAAAACCAATAAAGCTGAAGGTACTGTTGGTGAGTGCCCTTGACCTGTGAGTCCACAATCTGATCAGTGGATTCATGTTCCTTGCAGTCAAGTGAAGATTTTAAATTGGTACAATAATTACTACAAACAAATTTTCAATAAAAGAACATAAAAGATACAATGAAAAATACACACATTACACAAAGATTTTTCCCTTGGAAACCCAAACCGGGAAAACCAACATATCACTAGTTCTAGTCATGCAAATAATATAACACATATCCAACATTCTCCCACTTGTTGTTTTGTTTGCATACAAGGGGTTACAGGGTTATATAGTCAACAATTCAGGGCAAAAATTCCCATATATCCTCTACACCAAGAGCACTTCTCAGTGCTCACAAATTTTGTTAATGAATCTAACCGAGCAATAAGAGAAAAATCCTCACCAAAATAAATTCCCTTAACCCGGGAATAACCCTTTGCTTCTAACCGAGGTTTGTATTTCTCCACTTTGTCTTCTACATTCAACTTATTTTTAAATACCCATTTTTCACCAATGAGATTTCTTCTAGTTGAAAACTCCACTAGATTCCAAGCCTCATTCTTATCCAAGGCTGCCATTTATTCAACCATGGCCTTTTCCCATAGTTTTCCATCCTCTGAATCCACTTCCTCCCTAACAGTTCTAGGATCATCATAAGATATAGACAAAACAAAGTTTGAATGTAAACTAGGTGGAGTATACCTTTCTGGTATCCTTTTTCCCACACCAATTGCCTCAATACTAGAGTATGAGGATCTTCTTCTTCTGATTCTTCTTCTTCTGTAGAGTCTGATTCATCATCCTTTGGATCAAACTCTATTTTCACTCGTTCTTCCTTACTTGGTAAGACTTCCTATTTTACAACATCCTTCATTTCTCTAAATACCACATCTTGGCTATACACAACCTTCTTAGTTTCTGGTTTCCAAATCTTATAACCTTTGATACCATCTTTATACCCAATAAAGATACACTTTTCAACCTTCTTATCTAGCTTACTCCTGTTTTCCTTTGGAACATGAACATAATCCTCACAAGCAAATACTTTGAGATGTGTGAGAGAGGATTTATTACCAGTACATACCTCGTGTGGGATATTTTCATCCAATGCTGATGAGGGTGATCGATTGACCAGGTAACATGCAATACCCACTACCTCTGCCCCAATTTTTTTCCCTAATCGAACACCACTGAGAATGCACCTTGCTTTTTCCATCAACGTCCTGTTCATCCTTTCTGCAGCTCCATTTTGTTGAGGTGTATATGGAGTATTATTCTGCCTTGCTATACCACACTTCTTACAAAACTCTTCAAATTCATTCCCGCATAACTCTCCACCATTATTTTTCCTCAACACCTTAATTCTTTTCTCTATTTGATTCTCAACAAGAGCCTTAAACTCTTTAAACCTGTCAATTCTTTTCTCTATTTGATTCTCAACAAGAGCCTTAAACTCTTTAAACTTGTCAAAGGTTTCAGATTTCTTCCTAGGGAAATATATACAAGTATTCCTCGAGAAGTCATATATAAATGAGACATAACACACATATTTTTCTAATGATGGAACCGACACAGGTTCAAACACATCATTGTGCAATAGCTGTAAAATTCCTTCTGCCCTCGTTTTACCGGAGGGGAATCTTACCCAATTGTGTTTCCCATATACAGAATGTTCACAGAAATAAAAATCCAGAGAGCAGTTAGACATACTTTCAACCATACCTTTACCATGTAGTAGTCAATGACCCTTCTATCGGATATGCTATAGTATTTTATTCCACAACCTAACCTTTTCTCCAGAGACTGCAAGAGTTTTTTCTTCTTCAGCTCCAATATCAAGAACAATGGAACTATTGCACCCATTACTAATAGTGCTTCCTTGCATCTTATACAGAGTTCTAATCCATAATTCCTTCAAAAACACCATTGCTCCTAGAACCATCTTGCAGGTTTTCTTTTCAAATACTTTTTTTACCGCTGCATTGCCATTTTGCTTACAAAAATCATAATTTTGGCCAATCCTGGGATGTGCATAACACCAGGAGATGTTCTAATACTTCCATCTATTAGCCTCAACTTGAATTTTCCTCATCCTATGATTCTGGTTTTTGAGTCATAACCTAGGAAAACACTGCCTCTATCATACCTTTCATATTCACAGAATCACTCCCTATGGGGAGTCATATGAAAAGATGCACCTGAGTCAACCAAACATGCCTCATGATCTGCATGTGTTCTTGAAGAATACAAGTACACATCTCCTCCTTCTTCCTTGGAGGTCTCTTCTTTTGTAGAGGGAGCACCTTCAGATCCCTTCACTTTCTCAACACTTTTGGATCTACATTGCTTCTTGAAGTGCCATTATTTTGCACATCTCCAACATACCTTTACAAAATTTTTAGGATATTTATATCTACCCTTAGAATTAGATCTCCCACTTGAGGACTTAGATCTATTTCTTTCCTGGAAGCATCCTCTTGCAAACAATGCATCTATGCTATGTCCTTCCATGTTCTTCCATCTCATCTCCTCCGTCAACAAGGATGAGACCACATCATCAAAACTCAAGGTAGTTGTATTACTACCTATGGACACAAGACCACATCATCAAAACTCAAGGTAGTTGTATTACTACCTATGGACACAAATAGACTATCGAATGAGTTTGGTAAAGATTACAATAAACTCATACACTTATTTTCATTTGAAATTTTAATCTCAACAAATAACAAATGATTTACCACAATATTGAAGGCGTTCATATGCTCTGTCAACGAGTCTCCATATCTCATCCTCAAGTTATACAATGTTTTCCATAGAAACAACTTATTTACTAGGGACATAGACTGATACAAGTTCCCCAACTTATCCCATAACTCCTTGGTTGCAGCTTCCCCTTACACATTCAGTAATACTGAATCTGAGAGAGACAATTGAATTGTGCTCTTTTCCTTCTGATCCAATTTTTTACAGTCATCTATTGACATTCCTGTATGTGCAGTACTTGGATCCACCATGACCCAATGATCTCTATTTACCAACAGATCTTCCATCTTGAGCTTCCACATCTCAAAACTTTGACCATTAAATTTATCGATTTCTATTTTCGAACTGCTCTCCATTTCTCTTCACCTAAATAATCAATACTGCAGATCTCCCACTGTAACAAGGCTTATCACAGTCTCGAGCCAAAACCATGACCAAAAAGGCGTCCCCCTAAGTCCAATAATTGTTCTGATACCAAATGTATATTTTAACATTGTACAATATTTTATTGCAAACAAATTTTTAATAAAAGAATAGAAAAGATACAATGGAAAATACACACATTACACAGAGATTTTTCCCCTGGAAACCCAAACTGGGAAAACCAACATATTCTATATTCATTCACATCATATATTGTTTACAATAGAATATACATATAGGATTCATTGGTATCCAAAACCCTAATCCAATGAACTAGATTAGTCAACAACCCCAATTCCTTAACCAAAAATAAAAAACCATTGACGAAAAACCATGTGCCGAAAAATCGCCCAAAAATGGGCATGGAAACCAAGGACACTAGTTCTAGTCATGAAAAGAATATAACACATACCCAACATCCTATTCATTCATGCACCATCATATGTCACCAACAGTATAGCAGTGTCCATCACACCAGGTTGGCCCCAGAGGACAACAGGTCTTGCTTCATGAGGTAATAATCCTAATATCATGGTAAGTGTCACTCTAATAATTGAAGCATTTGAATATGTTGCAAAGAATATTTCTTGATTACAAAACGTTTGCTTGGAATTTATACTCTTTGCCTTATTTAACCTTAGTGGGTGTCATTTTTTCCTATTTAGGTCACCCTCGGGAATAGGGTGCTACTGGGGGGTTCCTTGAAGAGTCATCGTCCATTCTCAATCATACTTATCACCTTCCATAATTCTTTCCTCTCGTCTCCCTATCTTTTGGGATTTTCGGGTGTACTGGCCCAAGAAGGGATTGTACCTCATTTCATGGGCAAAAGGGGCTAAAGGCCCAAAGGGGAAATTAGCTGGCAAAAGATAAAATCCAAATTGTAATCCTTCCAAATATTTGCCCAAGAGGTCTTGAGAAACAATGAAGTGTTATCTCTTAAAATCATAATACCTGCAAAAGTCAAAGCTCACATATATAGACGTCCCACTTGTTGAAGGATCTACACAAGTGTGTTACAAGCTATACTTTATCCCTATGGAACTATGTGTACCTCTCCCTTCAAGTGGCATTGTGGTATTGCCTCCACAGTTCTATGTTACCCAATTGGAGTACCCAATTGTTCTAGACTTTAATTAATTAATGGAAATAAATGGGCTTGGAAAAATGTTGCATTGTGAACGAATGTCAACACGCTCTCTACAAAGGTACCTATAAATGAGACAATGTGTACCCTTGTATGTCATGAACCCCATGCCCAATGGTATTACCCCCATCCACTTCATCTTCTTTACATGACTTAGATGGGTTTCTCTTGGAAAACATCCTTGACTTGAGGACTGACTGGCCCAATAAGATGCCTTGACACACCTCCCACACCTAAATTTAACAAATTGGATAATGTCTTTGATCATTTGCTTGGGTTGAAAAGGGGGGTTTGATGCACATGTTTGGGTGGTTTTATTATTAGATGTGGATTACTTGGCACGTGACTTATAGACCCTTGGAGGGCGTATCTATTTTTTTTTTGCTGGACCTTTCCCGATGGACTGGTATTCATGAGGAGATGACTTGTTCGGACCTTCATGAGGGATTTGGAGACCAAGGATGGATGCAGATCCCCACATCTAGGATAGGATTGTGATGACTTGTTGCACAAGGAAGAAGGAAGTTGTTGCCTTTGGAGGCACTCTAGCAGGCTTAGATGGAGAGCTCCCATCATCCCACACTTAGACGTTGGCCTTTAGAGGGATAGACGTCACCTACCTAGCCCATGACGTCACTTTGATGAGCTAGGGTTTTGTGGACATGGATTGAGAATGAAGGATGGACACTTGGCTTATTTTCTGGCATTTGGAGACATCCAAAGGCCTAGCACTACACTCCTCTACCCCAACAACCTTCATATGGAGCTCTATGTCACCCTAGAAGGGCATGACATCAGCCTTTTGGGGGGCATTTTGTAAAAAACTAATTTATTTTTTATTTTAATGAGCAAACTGAGAAGTAAGCTCAAAACTGTGAAAAGACACAACTGTTGGGTAATTAGGCTAGGATTTCCCATATAAATATGGTTAGCCAAGTTCATTTTTTCATCATACCTCTCCTCACTTGGGTAGAGGATTGAAATTTGCGCCCTTTTAAGGGTTATTGGCTGAAATTCTAAGGCGCACTTTCTTGGAGACTAGTGTGGATGATTCTTGTATCATTTCTTGGTGGAATTTTTGGCAATATATGGTTTTTATGCTTGATTATTCTTAGTGAAGTAAGTAAAACTGCAATTTTCATTTCATGTTAAATGTTTATGGTATGTTTACTTATTCATGTTGAAGATTATGAAATTGCTTGCTTGAAACCCTAGGACTAAGAAACATAAAGTGCTTCTTTTTTGCTCTTTGTTTTACTAATTTTGCCTAAGAGGATCTTATCTAGACAAACTTCTAGAGCCCTAAAGTGCTATCACTTTAGAAGCTTTGTTTAGTTCTTGTTGCATGAAATACATTTCAAGAATCTAAGAATAGGAGAAATCGCTAGGGCCTAGAAGTGCCTACACCCTAATTAAGGCTTGGTGCTTGAGGACTTAAGGTGTTGCTTCTCAAGCTTCCACCTTGTTATCTCTTACACAAGTATAATCATTGTTACTTCTCCAAGTTATTGTGCTAATATAATTGAATCCATAAGTCCTAAAGGCACTAGTCTCTTGATTCTCTCTTGTTGGAAGGTTGATCAAACACTTAAACTATATTCTCCTAAGCTTATACTAACTAACTCTAACACTAAATTAGCCAGATCTCTAACTTTCTTTATGTTGTTATAAATGTTTGTTACAACCATCTAACTGCAACAAATTTTCGGCATAATTGACTTTGATTGCTAGCTAAACACTACAAAAATTGTTTGTGACAATTGGTTATCATTCTGCATAGTAAATGCTATATTTTCATTCTCTTTTCAAGAATTTTTGAAAAGTATTTTTTTTCTAGTTGTTACAATTTATTAATTGTTGTTGTAAACTTGTTCATTGCTGCAATTTATTATCAGCTAGCACATTTCCACTTGGTTTACTATCTCCTGAGGATTTACTATCATATTTGTACTCGAAACTACCATATATATGCTTTATTGTCTTGTTCTTGGAAGGTACACTTCATCACTTACATTCGCCTCATTTTTCTTGGACACAAACCTTGTGATATATTTGACTTGAGTGACAAGTGAGAGGGGGGTACTTCCTTATCCTTATCTTTAGCTTACCTAGCCCTTTAGGTCACTGGGGATGCCTTGCTTGGTTTGGACTTACATCCATTCCTAAAAGTGGGGATTTCTTATTAAGGTGATAGTGATAGGATATCTTGTTTGTTATGCCAATCTCCTTTTCTTGTCTCGGGCTTTAGACAAGTACATATTGCATGATAACAAGGTGAATTGAGGAAAATCATCATGGTGAATCTTATTGTAAAGTTCAATTGAGGAGGACATAGGTACCTTAGTTGTTGTGCTTGTATATGTATCTCTGTAGAGCGGTGGTGGAGTTGGTGTTTTCTTCTGCGACAATTTGATCATGATCTCCACCTTGGGCGTGAAATCCAATTATTTGGTCACAATAGGACTAGAAGCTTCTCTAACCAGTATCTTCTTCCCCTTCGACGTCTTTGGTGGTTGATAGGTCATTGGTCTTTGAGGAGGCATGTTTCCTGCCAAAAAAAAACAACTTAACTTTGTTCTTTGTTTATTACACACCATCGAAAGAAAAGGACTTATCATCAGAACCAAATACCTTCTAAAGACAGACTTTTCTAGTTTAGTACTTACTAGTGTCGAGATTTACAGAAATCATGATAAAAATTATCTCAAGCAAAAAACTTGGTCACTTGATAATTCTTCACAACAAGAAGATCTCAACTGCTCTATGCAAACAATGATAAGCTAAACAAGCCACATTGAATTCAAATAGTTTGTTTCCACCAATCCCATCCGGATTTACCATGGTCGAGTACAGCAAAATCCTTACAGATCTTCAGGGATTAACTAAGTGAATGGACGTTAAGTTGGTATATCAATGATTTCAATGAATGGACGTTAAGTTGGTATATCAGTGATTTCAAACAGTGAAGCACTAGTGCACACAACTGATAAGATCGGGGATTGAGGCATGCTCATGTTCTAAGGTTTCCATGGTGAAAATTGATGTTTGGTTGTCGATCCCAACGTGAAAGAGTTGTATTCTTGCGTGACTTCTTGTGGCAATTTTTCGAGTTATTGACATGAAACACTCGTCATGTCGCTTGAAGTTTGGGACTCCCCTCAGGTAACATGGCTAATTTGAGTAGTTTGAAATTGTGGAATGATAAGTGGAAAGGAGTGTCACATGAATGGCCTAGATCGAGAGTAGATGTCAAAGGAAAAAAGTGGACAGCCAATAACGTAGCTAATTACGGCATTAATCAGTCATTGGTGGAAGTGTTAGTGTGTAGAAATGACCGGTCTTGGGTTACGATTTGTCGATGTCAATGAGTCGTCTATCATCAGGGAGTAGCGAGATCATGTGTTAAAAGTGTATCCTCTTGGTCTTGGTTCACTGACGTCAATGAGCTATCAACAATCAACAATTGAAAACTCAAGTGTTCTATCATAATTGTTCTTACCACTCATCGGCGTCCGATGTAACATCGGCGTCAACGAGTTCCAATTTCAACTATTTTCTTCTGACCTTTTCCATAAACACCTCTAGTTCCTCAATGACCGATGTGAATTGTTCATGGTGACATGGACCTTGATGTGGTGTGAATGACGTGACTCAGTTAACGTGGCTTGACAACATGGCTTGATGACTTGGCCTTCCTAGGTGACTTGGTCAGGTGTGGTGTTCTGTAGTTTATGACGTTTCAGTGTCAATGTGGCTGGTAATGTGGCGATATGAATTGTTATGTGGCGAATGATGTGGCGGTGACTTGGTCAGGTGTGGTGTTCTGTAGTTTATGACGTTTCAGTGTCAATGTGGCTGGTAATGTGGCGATATGAATTGTTATGTGGCGAATGATGTGGCGAGGTGATGTGTCGAATGTTGTTGTGGATTCATACAGTGTTAGAATCAGACGAAGTTTACCCTAAGAAATCAACGATTGAGATGGTATTTTCTCGGATCATAAACGGATGGTCACGATTTTGAGGGAAAGTCAACCCATCGGCATGAGGACTTGGCTTGTCTTCACTAATTTTACAGTGTTCGAAGTTGGGCACCGATCAATGTTGACGAATCTCTTCACTCAATCACCTTGTTGGCATAACTTGTATGTTGGCATGGTTGACGCCCGATGTTCATCGACATCGACACTCTTGAGGGGTGATCATTGGGCATCGGGAAAAGCCAAATCTTGACATGAATTTCGACAATTTTGAAAATATTTAGTGGTTAAAACCCCCTTTTTTAGTATCTAGACCACCTGAACTTATCTCCCTTCCAGTAATAATTCATATTAAATTTGAGACTTATCTAAGACAAGAAAAACAAAAGAAGAAACCCCAAAACCTATCATGGTTATGTGAAAATCAAAGCATAAGGATGAAATTAAAAAGAAGTGGTACTCCAAAATTTCAGAAATTTTGAGGGTGTGTTGAGTGTTGAAAAAGTCCTTAACGAAAAGTCTTACTTCTTGCTTAACTCTAGAAGCCATCTCTACTTTATTGAAATCTTCTTAACTATTTGCCATCATTTTGTATTTTAACAATGTATTATATGAAATAAAACATTATTTCACTCATGGATCTATTAATATTGAAAATTTTGATATCATTAATCTTACTTAA
>CBVK0102002242.1:0-13811 GCA_900067695.1 Picea abies
TGCTCCAAGTGGTCGCGTTGGCTGGAGTCGTGGATGTTTCCCCGTAGGGGTTTTACCACATGAAAACATCAATGTGTTGATCTTTGATCTAGTTATGTGAATGGTTACTGAAGGTGTTCATCCTATGTTGGAATACCTGTGTTGTCAAACAAGACATATGTAAAACACCAAAACAAAATATTAGATTAAGAATAATTTTATTGTAAAAGACTTGATTATCAAAAGTACATCAAGGTTTTTCTTATCCTATTAAAAAGAGCGACCAACTATGGTTTTCCCATAGATCAGACATGAATGGTCGTGGTTTTACAATATAAAACCATGGCCACCCTTAAAGCTTCATAAAATAGAAAATCACAAGGAAAATTGAAAATATATGAGTTGTAAAAATCCAAAAGCTTGCATGGTCTCATGCATGGCTTCCAAGTGCATGGCATGTGTTCCATGCAGCCCTATATTCTCTCCTAAAAAATCTATAAGTAAAAGAGATAAATATAAGGGAAGGGATTATATATGCATGCATCCTTATGCTATATAATTATAGTGAGAATCCTTAGTCTCAAGTTTTATACCATTGTTGAGTGTTGGGTATCAACATTAATGTGATCAAATCTTAGGTGAGAGTTATTATCCATTCACTTGGATATCCTACCATGATAAAATTCTAGATCATGCTTGTTCTACGAAGGAGGACTTGGGACATGGGACTAAGGAGAAGGACTTTGGGTATTGGATCCATGAATATATTTTTGAATCTCAAGGTAAGCATTCATGTTGTAACTCTCATTTATTAAATATTCTATCTTCTTCCCAAAAAAAAATATATCTCTTTGTTTATGAATCTTACTGCATCTTTAATGAGGTTTTTTGTTGATCTAATTATATTGAGTTGTTAGATTAATATTTTAGTCATGTAATTTATCTTTATTTTTTTATGAGGAATGAGGAATGTATTTCTTGTTGAATTATTGTGCAGATTATTTGGTGAAGAAAAAGAGATAAGAGAGATCAAGTGAAACTCATTGGATACTTTGGACAACCATCTAGAATCAGCCATTCTCTTTATTCCTTCTCTCATTTACTTTTGAAAATTCATATTATTCTTAGGAGAAATAAATGTACTAGATATCCTTATGTATGTCATTGAAGTTCACCCATTCAATGAGGATTGATTTCTTATCTGTAGGTAGTTTTCCCTACAACAAGTCCCTATAAGGCCCCCTAATTTTGATGTCAAATATGAGTTTAGTATGCTTAAAATTCCCATGATTTGTCCAAATTTTTCAAAAATTCTACCTATAGAAAGGAGGTATCAAATTTTCTAGGGGTTATAGAATGGCCATAGGCCATTCTGCATAGGCCAAACTTCTCAAAAAAAAATATAGACCCACCTACAAATATGATGGTTCTTCAAGATGACATCCCCCTAAAAGGTATCCTAATTAAACTTTAATATTATGCCCCTAAAATCATATTGGGAAACCTACCATATGAGAAAGATGAGCTTACCCCACAATTCTATATAACTCTGGAGATCCAAAATCTCCATCTACATAACTACCTATATGATTTTGAAGCCTCACATTCTCGGATGCCCCCGACTATTATGGAGAAGTTGGGATTGGACATCACAAGACCCTAGAAAGACCTTTATTCCTTTGATTCCAAGACATTACAATGTTAAATAATGATCAATATTTGGTGGTAAGGATGATCCAAATCCCAAGAAAATTTGTCATGATGGATGTAGTAATTGTTGATTTCCTACCTACTTATGGCATGTTATATAGACACTAGGGAACTTATGTGGGAGGTGGTATTGAATTGAAATTTCATTTACTACCATATCTATATTGGGGGATGAGACTAAGTTCCTATATAGAGAACCTAAGACGACCTACACTCTATAGCATCCAAAAAACACATCTGACTTCCCTTCCTACACCTCTAATAACATTGGAAATTTTCTCCTTGGTGATGAGGCTACCCATATAGAAGAATTTGAGAATATTATATTTGAAGAAAAAAGATTGAACCTTTTGGTGTCTAGACTCTAAGATTCGATGAAGCATGCAATGGAAATGGAAATGGGTCAAAGTTCCTCTTGGTCCCCCCCAAGGGAAAGCAACTTTCATGTGGCTTCAAGTTTTAATTTGAGTGCACCAACAATGTGGAAATATATGAGGATATGATTTATGGATTGTGAACTAACAAGAAATGGGCATTAAGATGCTCAAGATCTTTGAAGATTTGGACCTTCTAGTGAACCAGGTAAGAAAAGCATGTCTAACTAGACACCCAAAATTGAAACAATACAAGGATGAGTTCTGGGACATATTTGAAAATTTCTTTGACGATGTGAACATTATTGTTGTCCCTCAAGAAGCCAATTGCATAGTAGATAATTTGGCTAGATATGTTGTTGTAATACCCCATTTTTTATTCTCATATAAATGGTGTGTATGTATATGATGAATGGATAAAAGATAAACAATGTAAGTCATAAGATTGTACATTGAATGATAATAATAATAATAAATACATCACCAACTGCGGAAGAGAAAAAAAAAATTGGAGGGATATGACTCCACAAGATGGGAAAGACAAAGTGGCTTGAGTAGGATAAGGCAAAGGAGATTAGTAAGTGACTTATCCCAAAGTCCTTACAATCTTAATTATGTCCCTTGATTATTTATTAATCTCTATTTTACTAAGCCTTGGAGGTTTAGTGGATGAAGGGCGTACATGGGTCTCTATCATGATACATGGCCCCTTCATGTCATGCAAACTTATGCTATACATTTTTTCCATGCAATCTATGATACAGGTGGATATCATTGGCCACCCACCTATTCCACTGGATCAAAGACCAATTTCCATTTTGGTAGTTCTTTTCCTAGTTTTCATGTCCTAAACTTCCGAGGCCATTTTGAGGCCCTAAACAACATTTTTTGGGCCCACCACAGTCACATGATAGAATGGAGCCAAAGTGTAATGGAAACATGTGTATTTCTTGGATAGTTCTTTCCAACAAGCTATCATGTGCCTAAAACAAAGATTGTATGCAAAAGTTATGACCTCGGGAAGTTGATGTACCAACTTACCCCATCGGGGCCCACATGACTTTTGGCACTTCATCTCCTAGGGTTAGGCTTTTGGATGTTTAGGGTTTTCTTATTTATGATTTACGTTAAAAAGGCCTTTGGAGCTTCATTGTAACCAACTTATTGCGAATGATCATAGCCGACACATCTCTTCTCAGAGATAATCTACTACCATTCTATCTAGCTTGTGTGCTTTTTCATTTTATAGTCTTTTATATTTCAGACAATTATTAATAGAATTTTAGCTTTACTATATCAGTTTGTTCCTTGCCATATCTATGTGTAATTATTTTTTATATCTATGTTATATCTCTACCTTCATATCATTCCTAAACTAATCTGGATTAGTGGTATTAGAGAGGTATCCTCCTTGTCGTCCTTAGTGCATGTCCATGACGAGGTCGAGGTATAGAGAGTTGGGTCTCAACCTTGTATATATTGACAAAAAATGCTCTCGCATGCCCAAGAAACCTTCCATGGCTGAAAAAAAGTGGGACAATGGGACATGAGATCCTTTCAAATTGTTTCTCGAGGAAGCCCTTGCATGACAAAAAAAATGAGATGATGGATCATTTCTCCCAGATCCTTCGACGGTTTTCAGCAACAATGGAAGTACCTTCAACCAACAATCACTTCATAGGTGTTACGCCCTTCAATATACAAGTTAAGTTTGATATTTCTTTATTTGAAGTCCAGATAGATGTCGACGCTTTGGAAAAATGGTTAAATCTATTAGAGGGTTATTTCTTTGTCCACAATTTTTTCAAAAGTGAAAAGATCACCTTCGCACTCCTTAAGGCCCTTCCCCATGTCAGATATTACACATCTCTTCTCAGAGATAAGCTACCACCATTCTAGCTAGCTTGTGTTCTTTTCCATTTTATGATATTTTGTATTTCAAAAATTCATTAATAGAATCTGAGATTTATTGTGTTATTGTGTTCATTTCCATATCTCTGTGTAATTCTTTGTTATATCATGGTTATGTCTCTACCTTCTTATTGTTCCTAAAATAATCAGGATCAGTGGTATCAAAGCGGTCTACTCCTTGTCGTCCTCAGTGCATGTCCCCTACGAGGTCAAGTTATAGAGAGTTGGGTCTCAAGCTTGTATCTATTGAGGACAACCACTCTCTCATGCCCAAGAGACTTTCCATGGTGGAAGAAAATAGGGACAACGGGACACGAGATCCTTTCAAACTATTGCTCGAGGAATCCCTCACGCAACAGAGGAAAGAGATGATGGATAATTTTGCCTAGATCCTTCGATGGATGCCAACAACAATAGAGAAACCTTCAACTAACAATCACTTCGAAGGTGTGATGCCCTTCAAGGTACAAGTTAACTTTGATATTCCTTTATTTGAAGGCCAGATAGATGTTGACGCTTTGGAAAAATGGTTAAAAGATCACCTTCGTGCTCCTTAAGGCCCTTCCCCATGTTATATATTGGTGGGATACTTACTATGAGAAACATATGAAGGATGAATCCGGAATTTTTGGGCCAAGACCCACTTGGGTAAATTTTGTTGATGCCCTCAAGTAACAATATTACCCTGTTGGAAGTTATGATGACCAGTACATGAGATGGACCACACTGCGCCAAGAGAGGGGCCAAACAGTGTTTGAGTTCACAAATACTTTCCATAATTGCACACCAAGATGGGTATCAAAGATTTTGAGCAGCATCTAATCCTAAAATACAGTGGGGATATGCATAGGTACATCCAAACTGAAATTATTTTCTGGACATCTCATCATTGGGATCCACTTATCGATATGTTGTCAAAATCGAGAAGAAATTCAAGAAACAGAACAAGCAGGAGTTTGGGTCTGCAAATATGCAACAAACAAAGTATGATAAGGGTGGCCCTAACCCCCAGGCCAAAGGATAGAGCAAGTATGGCCAACCCCGGGATAACCAGTCCAAGCCACCAACAAAGAAGAGTAATGGGAAATCGAAGAAGGGCACTAGAAAATGGTGTGAGTTACTCAAAATCCCTTAGCACAATACTAATGAATGTCACTCCAAACAGTCGATGTTGGTTGAGATGAAATCCCCAGGGTCATATGTTGACTCAGACTCTGATTCTAAGCCAGAAAATGGAAGACAGATCATTGATGCAGAATCTAGTGTCAACATCACTACCACAAAATTCTAGCCAAAGGAGCCTGAAGAAGGGGAGCATCTTTTCCACTCACAGATGTGGGTGAAGGGAACCCCACTCCATTTCATTATTGACAGTGGTATCTAGAATAACATGATATCAGCAGAGGTTTTCAAAAGGTTTAACTTGAAAATGATGCAGCATCCTCAGTCATACACCATCAGTTGGCTCAACCAGAGATGGGACATTCACATCAGCCAGCAATGTCGCCTGCACTACGACATCAAACCCTTCAAAGATGAGGTATTGTGTGATGTTTCCCCACTTTAAGTTTGTGATTTTTTTCTAGGACAACCATATATGTGGAAGCATCATGATGTTTATGAATCTAGACCTCATAGTATCACTATTACTTTGGGAGTTCAACTCTACAAGGTACCGGAGGTAGTCCCAAATACTGCGGTCTCTTTCATCACTGCGAAATAGTGCAGAAAGTTGGTTTCTTATACCAGACGATTTTTCCTCTATATGGTTCTATCAGAAGGTGAATGGAAGGTCACTACAACCGCCAAAACATCTGCACAGGGTCTCTCTTCCCAACAACAACAGGAGGACGTAATAGTCGAGTACAAAGACATATTCGCCTCATCTACCGAGTGCTTGTGCATTGTCAGGTAAAGCACTCAATTTATCTAACACCCAGTGCTCCTCTACCTAACAATCATGTATACATGCATTCTTTTATGGAGAATGAAGAAATCAAATGCCAGATTCAAGAGGTAATTCTGAAGGGCCAAATCAAACCAATCTCCTCACCTTATGGGAGCCCAATTGTTCTAGTACAGAAGAAGGATGGGACATGGTGACTTTGCATTGATTACAAATCCCTGAAAAAGATCGCAGTCAAGAACCAGTACCTAATTCCCTAGATTGATGATCTTCTCGATCAACTCAAGGGAGCCAATTTTTTTAAGTAAAATTGATCTAAAGTCAAGTTACCACCAGGTGTCGATTGAGTAAACTAATATGTTGAAGACAACCTTCAAGTCCAATGAATGCTTGTTTGAGTGGTTGGTCATGCCTTTAGGATTGCTTATTTCTCCAACGACATTCATGCAAATTGTGGATGATATATTATAGCCATTCAAAGATTCCTTTGTGGTCGTATATTTGGATGACATCATCATCTTCAGTAAAACTTGGAAGGAACATTTGGAGCATAATTAGAAGGTATTGGGTGCCCTGTGATAGCACAAGTTATATTCCAATTTGGATAATTGTTCCTTTGGCATGCAGAGAATCCAATATTTTGGATATATCGTGGATCAGCAGGGTGTACATGTGGATCCAACCAAGATCCAAGTCATCCGTGATTGGGCAACCCCGAGGACAATGACTGAGCTCTATAGCTTCTTGGGCCTTGCTAAATTATATCGACGATTTGTGTTGGGGTTCTCTCATATATCTTGGTACCTAAGATAGGTGACTAAGGGTGGAACGAAGGCTAAGTTTGTGTGGTTCACGCCCCACTAGATATCATTTGAGGATCTGAAATCTCACCTCTGTTTAGCACCAGTCCTCATTCTGCCAAACCTGCAACGTCCATTTGATATTGAGAAAGATGCTTCATATTATGATATCGATGCAATCCTCACTCAGCATGGACATCTGGTAGCCTATCACGGTGAAACTCTATATAATTTTGTTCGAAGATACCCCACCTATGAAAAAGAGATGTACTCCATTGTGTAGGCATGCCGACAGTGGAAGAATTACATTATGGGGAAGGAAATGATCATCCACACCGATCGCATGCCTCTGCAATTCATGCATACACATGGAAAGTAACAAAATGACCGCCATCAGAAGTGGTCCATGTACCTGCAGCAATTCCACTTGAATATCAAGTACAAGAAGGGTATCACCAACCATGTCTTAGATTTCCTCCATCAATCCTCGGTGGAAATGCTCACCATAGTTCTCAACTCATGTCAACATGAGACATCTGGATGGCCACAATTATACAATAACAACTCTAACTTTACTACTACCTATCAGACATTGAGCGCAAAAAAAACAGTTACTTTTAACCATAATATATTCTTCAACAATATTCAGTAGTTTATCATTAGCATTCAATATATCATCAATGGTATAATCATAAATAGCATCACATCTCAATAGATACACAATACACCAGAATTTACGTGGAAACCCAAATGGGAGAAAACCATGGAATTTTTCTTATATATCAAAAGAATACATTCATTGGAAGCACCAACTTCCTAATTCTCCAACTACAACTGGAAGGAGGCTCCAAGCCCCTATTCTTAGGCTCCAACCTAAAGGAATATACAACTCCCAAAATTCTCTACCTCCAACCAAAAGGAGGCTACAACACCCTGAGTTCTATAGCTCCAACCAAAAGGTGGCTACAACCACCTGTCCTTACCTCATCATTCCACCCTAAAATATAAGTGTAGACCAATTGTCACTATCACAAAATCTACCACTGTGACACTGTCTCTATCACTTTGTCTCTGTCATTGCCACTACTACTGTTCCACTATCTCTATCATTTTGTCTCTATCATTGTCATTGTCTCATCAACCTGTATCTTCTCATCAATCAACTAACACTTGTACCATACCATGCATCAATTGTATACCAACATACATATTATCTCATGCATCAATCATGAACCAAATATACATTAATAAGGAATATTGAATCATGAACTAGAGCATAAACCATGTGTAACATGTACCATATATTATAGCATCAACCATATGCAAATATGCACCATATCATCAATGAAGTATCTCAAATAACCAATGCATGTCCCTCATGCATATGCCACCATACAACATTTTATGCTACGAAATTTGCATGTGTTCCTATAAAAAAATGGATCATAAGCCTATAGTGTGTTTTTCTGTTGAGGAAACGAATCAAGAGCCTTGTGAAGGTTGTTGTCATCACTCCTAGGGAAACTAAGAGTTCCTGAAAGTCCCCAACTAAGATATTTATGGCCAACTGAGTGCACTAGAAGCCCAGATAAATGAATGGTGTAGCTCGATGGACTGAGAGCAGTGAAGGGGGTATATTCCTTGGATTGTGCAAGTTATGGGGAAGAGAGTTGGTGGATTGGAACTATAGTTGGAGTTTGGAACCTAGGTTGGGGTTGTTGTTTGTGGAGAGAGGATATCTATAGGGATGGATATCCTTTTGGACTCATAGACTTAGCTCAGGGGTGGCCTATTGTTGAGAGAAAATGAACAGAAGTGCCTATGGTTGGGAGTTTCATCCTTCGTACGCAACTAGTTGGTTATGTTTTATAAACAATTAATTGTTATGTTTTTTTATTATGATTATCCCGATGTGTAAATGATATTTTAATTTTGTGTGCTTACTGGATGCATTCATGTTTTTATAAACGTTGTAGATGCATGAGTAAATCAACATATTGTTTTATTATAATTTTTGTGGGGCTACTGCTCTTGGTTTTCTTTTCTATGTATGGGGAATTTTTAAGTTTTTGTAATTAGAAGGCTAAGTCATTTATGAACAATGATGAGACTCATCTTGGAAGGTTGGGTACATTATAGAGAATGACTCCAAAAGTGAGAGTATATCAGATGAGTTACACAATAAATACTTGTATAAAAGGAGAACCTCCTCCAAATAATCCGAATAAATTCTTATATCCAAATCATATGTTCATATCAATAATGACTACATTGTCATATATACATTCCTATTCTTACCCATTGCACATGTGGGCCCTTTATTATGTTGAATCTTGTTACATATACACTTTCCCAATTAGCTATACATTTAAACCCATATATGCACCTGTTAAATCTTTGAGGACGAGATTACATAGTTGTTGGATTACTGAGAGGGGGGTTGAATCAGTCATGAGCAATTATAGTAATTTTAGCCACAGTGTATTCTTCAACAATATTCATCAGTTTATCATTAGCATTCAATATATCATTAGCAGTATATTCATAAACATCACATCGCAATAGATACATAGTACACCAAAATTTGCGTGGAAAACCAAATGGGAGAAAACCATGGAATGTTTTTCTTATATATAAAATAATATGTTCATTGGAAGCACCAACTTCGTGATTCTCCACCTACAACTGGAAGGAGGCTCCAACCCATTATTCTCTAGATCCAACCTGAATGAAGCTACAACTCCCTGAATTCTCTAGCTCCAACCAAAAAGAGACTACACCACCCTGAGTTCTTCGGCTACAACTAGAAGGTGGCTACAACTACCTATCCTTGCCCCGTCCTGTTTCCCTAGAATATAAGTGTAGAACAACTTTCACAATCACAAACTCTACCACTGTCACTACCAATATCACTCTGTCTCTTCCACTGTCACTATCTCTATCAATGTTTCTATCACTATCACATCAACCTGTATCTTCTCATCAACCAACTAAAAATGTACCATACCATACATCAATTGTATACCAACATACATATTATCTCATGCATCAATCATGAACCAAAGATACATCAATAGTGAATCATGAACTAGAGAATCAACCATGTGTAACATGTACCATATACCATACCATCAATCATATCATATCATCAATGAAGTATCTCAAGGAACCAATGCATGTCCCTCATGCATATGCCACCATACAACATAAATATGCCTCAACCATGTACACTCAACTCAAGGATATGAACTATAAGAACCATGTCATATGTTGAACTAGATATAAGAGTGCTCCTAACTCATCTAAGTAACCAAGATGTACCTTAACCATGTGCCAAACCAATTATACCAAGTATGCATCAAGCATACACCATATCATGATCAAATGTAATCGAAAAAAAAAAGCATACAACCATACCAATACCTTTGTAACTAAACTGAAACTATAAGATGTTGACTTGTAGACTTCCTTTAGACTTCAAGGACCTGGTACCAACATTTACGCAAACATTCATGAGTCATTTTACAGGTATGTGACTTTCTCTTCTATTGTCTACGTATATACATGCTTTTCTCCACTGTAGCCCGCATACATACACTCCATTTATGACTTGAAACCCATGTATACCTCATAAACTAGGGTTTTCTACAACTCTGAAACTTTCTCCTTCAACCTTCCTTTGCTACCTCAAAAAATGACACTACAACCTTAGCAAAAAGATCACTATATATCACAAGAAAGATAAGCAATGCATAAGTGTGTAAGTGTACATGTGAATGACTCCTTGAGGTGTTTATATACTTGTGCTAGGTAAATTTTCCCCTTAATTTAGGGATTTCATGTTGCAACCACTTTACCCTTTCATTAAAGACTTGTAACCATCTAGGGGATTCTTGACCACTTCTTCGGGGATTACAACTTCACAAAGTCATATCTCCCTAACCATGAGGAACTACATGATGTTACACATATCACCGAAAATGACATGATGAGTATTATCCATATATGAGGGTATTTTTTCATTTACTCTATCCTTCATTTCCATATTCGTCATTCAACTCAGTTACCAAAACCACATCGTCGGTAATTCTTCAAGGGTTGACATCAATGACAAGCAAATTATCAACAATCTCCCCCTTTGGCATTGATGGCGACACTTAGGCATGAAAATACTTATGCCTATGCTCCCCCTATGACCATCACTCCTCATGTCTACATGTTTCTCTCTCTCTATCTCTATGCCTTGCTCTATCTCTCCCCCTTTTACATCAATGGAAAAGGGTATTCCTCCTCTTGGGGTTGCTTCCCCTATCTATAGGATTATACTATCTCTATTGACCTTTCTCTTGAAGGTGCTTCCTTGTGTAACTCTTTGATGTATATGAAAAGCATTCAAAATAATTCTTTACTTTAACTCTTCAAGACTTTTTTTTCTCTCCCCCTGTCTTGTTAATTTTGATGTCACGTGGATCACTAGGGGGCAAAAACTACTCCAAGTTTCTATAGCAGATACTCAAAAGTTTCCCTTGCAAGTGGTTTGGTGAAGATACTTATTATCTTCTCTTTTGTCCTGACATACTCTATCTTGATGTTCTTCTCCGTAGCTTGTTCCCGTAGAAAGAGATACTTTATAATAATGTGTTTCATCTTAGAATGCATCTGGATTCTTGGATATACTAATGGCACTAGTGTTGTCACAAAATTTTGAAATGGGCTCATTACACTTTACTTGTATATCCTGCATAGTTTGCTTCATACAAAGTACTTAAGTAAAGCATGATGTTGTTGCAATGTATTCAACTTCTGATGTAGAAAAATATATTGCTGATTGTTTCTTACTTAACCATGATACCAGACACTCACCCAAGTAGAAATTTGTTCCACTTGTACTTCTTCGATCATCAATGCAACCTGCCCAATCTACATCTGTGTAGGAAACAAGAGATAGATCCTTCCCTTTTGGATAGCATAATCCAAATTCTTTTGTACCTTTGATATATCTGAATATCCTCTTCATTGTGATAACATGTGATTCCTTTGGTGTTTCTTGAAACATTGCAGCCTGTCCAACTGCCTGCATCACATCTGGTCTAGAAGTTGTCACATAGAGTAAATTTCCAATCATCGATCTGCATTGTCTTTGATTCGCATCCTTAGAATCATCATCCTTACTTAACTTGCAACTGGTCTACATAGGAGTACTGACTGGTTTGCAATATGTCATTCCAAAATTCTTCAACGTTTCTCTGATATACTTGGTCTAAGAGATAAAGATACCTTTGTTTCATTGACATATCTGTAGTCCCAAAAAGAAAGACAACTCTCCAAGCAATGACATTTTGAACTCATTTTGAATGCCTTCGAAAAAATTATGACTCATCCTATCATCATCACTTTTGAAGATAGTATCATGAACACAAACTTCAATTATCAGGATATTATCTTGATTTACCTTTATGTAGAGATTGTTGTATGCATTTCCTTTCTTGAACCCTTGTTGTTGTAGGTATCTGTCCAATATTTAATACCATTATCTCGTGGCCTGCTTGAGTCCATATAATGCTTTCTTCAACCTGCAAACATAATTTTCCTTCTCTGACAATTGAAATCCTTCTAGTTGCTCAATGTAGACTTCTTCCTCTAGATATCTGTTTAGGAATGTTGATTTCACATCCATTTGATATACTTTAATATTTTTGGAACATGCATAAGATAGAATCAACCTAATTGCTTCTATTCTAGAAACTGGGGAAAACGTTTCTTCAAAGTCTATAACTTCAACCCGAGCGTATCCTTTACATACCAATCTTGATTTGTTCCTGGTAACCTATACATCTTCATTCAATTTGTTCATGAAGACCCACTTTGTACTGATTACATTATTGTTCTTCAGCCTTGGAACCAGTTCCCAAGTGTCATTCTTTTCTATCTATTCTAAATCTTCATCCATATCTTTTATCCAGGATTCATCCTTCCTGGCTTATTAAAAAGAACTCGAATCAATGGTAGATAGTAGTGATAGATGTTGTTTTTCTGGTGAGCGGATTCTTCTTCTGGTTTCAACTCCTACATATTTATTCCCAATAATATATTCTGATGGATGCTTTTTCTGCACTCGTATGTTGGGTGTCTTTGGAGGTACTTGAATCCTATTGTTCTTGCTCTGCTTCTGGCTTCTCTTCTTCTTCATCTACTTCTTCTTCTTCTTTCACATCTTCTTTGTGATCTTGTTCCACTAAATATTTTCTACTTTATTTTATCTTGCATCCATCTATCTCATCAATTGTCACATTGATTATTTCTACTATTATATTGAGTCTTAGATTGAAGCATTTGTATGCTTTCATTTTTCTTGAGTACCCAACCAGTATGCCTTTCTCAACTCGAGAATCAAATTTTCCAATTCTTCCATCTTCTCTTTGATGTAGCATTTTCTTATGAATACTTTGAAGTGCTTCACATTTGTTGGTCTTCCTTTCCATAGATCGTATGGAGTCTTATCACTGTTATTTCTGAGCATCCCTTTGTTTTGGATGTGAATTTTTGTATGTACTCCTTGTACCCAAAAAACATTTGTTAACTTGGAATCCATTAACATAGTTCTGGCCATTTCCTGTACTATTATGTTCTTCCTTTTGACAACTTCATTTTACTGAGGTGTCCTAGCTACCGAGAAATGCCTCTTTATCCCATGCTCACTGCATAATTCCATGAATTCCTTTGATGTAAATTATCCTCCATTGTTTGATCTCTGATGTAAATTATCCTCCATTGTTTGATCTCAAACACTTGATTTTCAACTCTGACTTAGTTTCAACCATCTCTTTGTATGTATTAAAGTTTTTGAATGCCTCTGACTTCTTATTTAGAAAGAAAAATGCATTCATTCTTATGTAATCATCAACCAGTAGCATGAAATATTGTTCAGCTTTAAATCCCTTCATTCTTATTGGTCCAACTATATCAATATGCACAATCTCCAGTGGTTTTGTTGTGGAATACTCCTTTGACTTGAACTTTATGTTGGTTTGTTTTCCTTGTAGACAATGCTTGAATAAAAAAAAATTGGCTTCGATATCTCAGACATTTCTCTTATTGCTTCCTTTTTGTTGACTTTGACAAGATTATCAC
>CBVK0102006315.1:0-11522 GCA_900067695.1 Picea abies
CCCTCCTCCCCCCACCACCTCCCTTTTTGTCAGCCCCAATACTACTATCCACTTTGATGAGGGGTTTGTCAACTCTTATACTTGCTGCCTTCACTAGGAGGTCTTGCTTCTTCCTCCATAGGCACCATCATTTCATTCTTTCATACAACCCCCCTTCCATTCCCCACCTTTGGAAAGATCATTCATGTCTCCTCTGTCATTAAAAAACATGAGTTCCTTTACATAAATAAGGAGACACAAGATTCATGAAGCCCTCTTCTATTCACCTAAATCCTTTTGGCACACCCTCTTCCCTAGACAATTTGTTCTCCCACTTGACCTTGATCCTCAATCCATGCTCTCACATACTACCTCCCTTTATGATGTCCCCAAGCAACCTCCAATCCACATCACCACTGCCCCCTCCTCTTATCATGTAATTTTTCATGGGGACATCAGAAGTTGTCAAAATTATTAGCCCTCACAATGCTACTGATGAGGAAATCTTTCACGGTACATTCCTCTAGCTTGGTATTGACTCTCTTGAATTCCACATTGTTGATTTACTTAATAATGTTATTTATTCAGGTTTTCCTTTGTCATGGTCCTACCATATCATCCACCAAATTTTCTAGTCGAGAGCAGTTCAAATTCGAACAATTATATCTCCATCATGATTGGACACACTTTCGCCAAGCTTTGTGCTACAATCCTTCATTTGTGGCTTTCAGATGAGCCTAAGCAAAAAACATCAAGGCCAAAGGATAAGCAGGATTCCCTGCGGAGTGTTAGATCATTGATCACATATTCACACTTTATGCTATTGAGGAGGCAAATCATCTCTCTTTCAATGTTGTTTTGTAGATTTTTAAGGGGTGTTTGACTCGATCCAAAGAGAGGCCTTGTTCTAGAGGTTGTGTGGCATTGGCATCTCGAAATCTACATTGATGAGTTGGAATATTTTCTCAAGGAGCACATACAAAACAAAAATGGTTGCCTTTTACACCACATCTGGATCTCCTTGCTTATTTTTTCCGACAACGTCGTCCTCTTGGCCTCATCCCCCAATGGGCTACAAAGATGGCTAAATACCCTATCCAACTTTTGTGATCTTCGACAACAGACAATCAACGTAAGTAGGACTAGGGTTGTGATCTTCAACACATCAAAGCATGCTCTCTCTAACTACCACTACCACTTCCAAGGGGAAGCAATCGACATCACCACAATCTGTGCATACTTAGGTGTTCAGTGCTTAAGGACTCAGTTTAGTCTGAGACATGCTTTCCAACCTCACCTTAACAAGGGATATGGCTCCCTTGCCCTGCTTGAGAGACAATGCTTTCAAAATCATTTCCAAGATAGCATATCTAGAATGCACCTCTTAGACACAATCATTGAACCTAGTGTCTTGTATGGCTCTGATGATTAGGGACCTAGCTTGCTTCAAGCCAACAAGGCTAGGACAAAGAGAATACAGACACTTATGCTACAACCCATCATCAATTGCAAATAGATAGTTCCCTAGTGCATCATTACAGCAGAGTTCAAGGTCCATCCTTTGCACCTCAAAGCCATCTTCAAACTTATCTCTTCCTTCATAGAGTTCAAACTCTTGATGACTCTACTCTTGGTAGGGATAGGTACCTCGACATGGTTCTCTATTCGATCAAGGCCATTGCCTGCACAAGACCCTTGAATGGATACATCACTAGTTTTTGGAGGCCTCCAGGTTACTTTAGACTATGGCCATCTCTCTTGATCACCTTCCCCCTTTCGAGTACTCTTTAGATACTCTAGGTTGCCTCTTACCATGTAAACAATACCTGAACTAGGGGATAGAAAAAGGCATCTACAGACAATACATCTAGGTCACTTGAATCACACCCCCTAAGGATCTTAGCCCCAAGATAGTTGTTTACTCTGAGCACTTCTTGCAATTGAGGGCCAACCGTATTATCTAACATGTGTATACGTGCAAACACTAGATGCATGGCCTCAGGATCCCCCTTTGACAATTTGGAATAAGTTCTCATTGACTTTGAGTTGAGAATGAACACCACATCCCTCGCCCTAAAAGCACTGGCGAACTTTTCCATTTGCAGGGGACTAATTCAAAAGCATCTCATTTTCAAATGTTCTATTTGTTATGAGATCAAAGGGAGGTTTCATTGCCTTTACGGAGACTCAAATTGCTCCTTATCCACATTCTTTCATTATCCAAGCCAAAGATGCCTAGCTCTTTCAATGAGGGGTATTTTCAGATATAGATCACAACCTAGCATGGACCTCCCCAACCAGAGCCTATCAGGGGGATCACCTCTTTCCTCTCTATTACCTATTGCACTCAAAACAGCACGCAGGAAGCAAAGGCCCTCCCCCCTACAAATATTAATAAATGAGACCTTGGGTTTCTTACCATCCTACCCACTTAACGTGTCGACCGACTTCCACTTTCTAAGAAGCTCTCAATGAAGACCCCATTACAAACACCACTAGACCAGTAAACAGATCATCTCTAGGAGGTCCCTCTCTCCACTCAAAGCACTTCTCTCCAAGTTCAATCATGTAGCCAGTTGTCTCTTCAAGAATCTTCACATTGGCCTTGGGATGGAACTCCTTGAACCAGGGCTCCTCCCATGATTGGACCCTCTTGGCCCAAAGTAATCTCCAAATGACATTATCAGACAGTGCATTGACCCCTTCACGATGATTTATGACTCGGTTCAAGAGACTTCTTCTCTCTACCCCCATTCCGTCTTGGCTTCTAGTTCCAACACAACTTGACATCCTTTATACTTGTCATGGTTTAGCTTTTGCACTTATTGTGTACTTTTAGTTATGTATACTTTTGCACTCCCACTGTGTATTTACACTGAATGTACTTTTGAGTCCCATTGACCTACTTATTGTGGTCATTTGTTGGATATTAATAAAATTATCTTATCTTATGTGCATCCTCTTTGATTCACTGTTTTACATGCATGTCTCATTTTCTGTTGAGTGATGTGGAAATCTGGCAACATGGTATCAAAGCGGCACATCCAGCAATGTGGAAGGATTCCATTTGGGGATATTGTCTCTCCCAATTTTATTTTAGAATCTGAGCACTGAAATCTGTAATTGTTGTACATTTTCTGTTTTCATTCCCCAAGTATTGCATGCCCCTGCTTTGAGGTCGTCATGGTTTGTGAGGATTTTCTCTCAGGTGATTCATTCCATTGTCCTGGCTAGTATTGAGCCGGAACTTGGAAGGCACTAGTATTGAACCTACTAGTACTTAACACTGGTTCAGTTATGATTCTATTGCAAGGAAGTTGTTTTAGTGGGAAACCTACATCACAAAGCAACAATCATGTAAGAATCAAGAAGAAGCCCTATTAATCAAAGGCAGACCATGGACCAGCAGATTGTGAAGGCAGATCATTTATCAGTAGAATGAGACTGTGTTGGTTCAGCAGACAATAGGCAAGTTCCAGCTATTGGTTGTGATGGTTTTTTTGTGAACTCGTCCATATTCAATTGAGACTCAGATTTAGGTGCGATGGACCCTAGGGTTTGTGAGACCGATTGCGCTGCAGATCTCAAATCGACATCCACCCACATTGCAATTTACAGACAGACATGGGTGGTTGTGTTCGTGAAGGGTTGCATACATGCATACAGCATATATTTTCTCCTAAGACAGTAGCAATCCATTAAGCCTGCACTCCATTTCCTTGGCCTATGGCAATGTTAATTCAATTGTGGCAAACTGGATTTCCTGTATACATTTCAGTGATTTCACAGTGGCAGTGATGGTGTCATGGAACATTTATTCACAAATAATATTATTTAACTAAAAAAATATTAGGACATACTTTTTTAGGAGAATACATTTTATTTAGGGTCATATGGAGTTCTTTTTGTATCAGGGGCTTAAAATAAAAAGGGGCAACTGGTACGTGGTCACTTGTAATCTTTCAAAAGTGGTTATGTTTGTTCAATAGGCCAGAATATAGGCTCTACTGTGCTTTTTTATGGAGCTTAATAACATTTGGTTAAACATTGTATTTTTCTGCCCTACTTTTAGTTTTGACAATCAGAATCTAGATAGAGGGAGCATATTGACATTGTAGTTAGTTAAATTCAGTTTTACAGTATGTGAAAGGTGTTAATGCCAAATATTGGTTGGGTTGAGTTGGAAGATAGTGCTGGGTTGTGATGTAGATATTCTGGAATCTTGTGTACTTTCTGGGGTCTATTGGCCTATTTTTTGCTAAAATAATGATAGTAGAGTTATTTTTTTGTTCACAAAGGGTAAATGGACGAGTTAAATAGTATTTGGCAGCCCCTTGTATGCACAGTGAAAAGGAATCTAAACATTGGTTAAGAAGCTAGGTTGGAAATCACAACCCTAGTAAAATTTAACAGAAAACAAGTAGCAGTCGTGGGTACATTTGCAGAATTCGATGCATTTCAAATAGGGGAAATGCATGGTGATAAGGACACTGGAAGTTGTGTTCTATGTCGCTCATGAGGATGAAAAAGTGTCAGGTTGGAAAGGATGACACTAGAATGAGCTCAGTGTTGATTGAAGTTTCACCAGAAGGTACATTGAGATTAGCTGGAGCAGGATAGGAGAAGGTTTCTGATGTACAGCATAGGAGAAATGCATGGCGATAAGGAGACTGGAAGTCTCGTGAGGATGAAAAAGAGTCGTGTTTGCAAGGATGACACTAGAATGAGGTCAATGTTGATTGGAGTTTCACCAGAAGGTACATTGAGATTGGGTGTAGCAGGATAGAAGGATGATGATGTACAGTAGTTGGTACAAGGCAAGGCACAGATATTGGTGCAAGGTACATGGACAAATGTGTGGGATACTGTGGACGATGGTAGAGGGCGCAGACATCATGTACAGGATACAAAAGCAGGACAGAGGTACAGGGTGCTCAGGATAAATACAGGGCACAAACAGCATGTACAGAACACCAATGCAGAGTACGCATGCACAGTACAGGTGGCTTCTCTTGGAACCAGAAGATCAGCATGGTGGACAACTCGGCATGTTTAGTTTCATCTCTGGGTAAGGATGTTTTTGTTAAAGAGGCTTCCGCAGTTCGTATTTAATCATCAGTGGCTTCAGGAAGACTGCATTAGAAAAATGAAAATTAGCTAACGTTTCAAGTCACATCTGTAACTCATCCTCGGAGATTGTGGTTATGGGGAAGATTTAGCACTGCAATATATATATTTAATGTGAATGATTAAGTGTTTGTTTTGTTAATTACAGATCAGCTGGATTAAAATTCTATAATTGAGCTTCAACAATTTATTATGATACTAGTTTATAGATTTTAGTTTGTATGGATCATTGATGTTATTTTGAATTAAATAACTAAGGGAAATATCCTATGGTTCATTATTATGAAAACTAATTTTAGATTGAGATGACTTTATTGCTATAATATTAATTTCAATGAAATGTTTTTGTATGTAAGTCTGTCACATTGTGTGTGGGGGGGAGGGTGGTGTTGGAATGCAATCGTCACCTACTTAGGTTAAGATGTGTGTGTGTCACATATTGTGATGTTTAATTAGCATAAATCCATCTTAACCTCATATCAGTTAAGAACCAAGGGAGATCCAAAAAAACTCGAGGTGCAAAAGTCAATCTTTTTCCACCATCATGCACTATTTGATAAGTATTGAGATTTGCACCCATTTTTATCCCTCTGACACTTAATAGATCCTAGGTTAATATGGATCTATGCTAGTTTATAGTTATTGGTCAAATGTGGTCAATAAGATAAATGATATATGCTAGTTTATAGTTGTTTTCCAGTTATGGTAATTTTTAGAGAACTAGAGGTTGCCTTTTCTATTAGGGTTGCATGCACATGCAAAAGACACACATGACAAGGATATCTCCCCCACTCTGCCTGTAGTTCACCTACAACCTCTCAGTGCAACAAGAATAAATGTAAGTGATGAGGAATAAGGGAGACCAAGAGTTACATGGTGGGCATTCATATACAGATGTATTCTTATGGGAAAAGTAGATTTCTTTCCACCAATATATTTCATTTTTCCTTATGTGCATACTCTTTGCTTCAAGATCTTATACTCTCAGAAAATTAGAGCCATTAAAATTCTCCCAAATGATTTGCAGCTTTTCATTACTGAAATAGAGTATAATTAGATTCTTTGGCAGGCTTCATGATTTTTCCTGCTTCTAGATGGTTATATCATATATGCAGTTCACAAAGCAAAAAACAAAATTGCTAATCGATTGACAAAGCTAATGTTCCTAGCTACAAAGCTTCAAATTTATACCAAAGTGCTTGCAAATATACCTGCCAAATATTCTTTTCTTTCCTTGAAGTGAACTTCAGAGTGCCAAATGTCCTTACCACAATTTAAGGTGAGGAGACAAGATGTGTGTGAATAAATATACATACAGAGACAACAAACAGATGGCCAAAGTCCTCAAGGGGTACTTCTTTCCTGGCTTTGGCCATCTATTGGCCGGGATGTGTGTTGTATGACTTTATTTTCCTCTAGTAGAAAAAAACCTTTTTGGCTAATGAATCGCTCAAAATACGCTTCCATGTCTGGACCTTCCCTTGCCATTGTGGCAATTCATGAACTAATTGGCCACCCTGTTAGGGAAATACATACACTAGGCCTCAAACAGGGGAAAAGAAGCACAGTATCATATGAAGCTCAACTAACCTGCATGGTCTACTACTCACAAAATAAAGGAGATTCATGATATTCAGTTCACCTGATCATGTTTTTGACAAAAGGTTGACCAAATTCTTAAAGCCTACGAAGCTATGTTAACATCTCAGAGTTGGAATTTTTTAAGACACTTCCCTGTTGATTCATCAACCTATCTATTTTGGTATGGTATTGGGGGGCAAATTTGCCATGTGTAAGACTATTTTTAAGTTGGATTGATTAATGGAATTATAATGTGGCCTGAACAATCTTTGTGTGAATGTATATAAGCAGGTTATAGAAATCAAAAGACACTTTAAAGAAGTGGTCATTAATGAATTACTATGATGAACAAGCACCTTGAATTGCATATTTTCTACCAGCTTCAAGAATAAACTACAAAGCTGAAATGGGCTGCTAAGAGTGCAGAGACTTGTACAAGAAGTGGAGCCCAAATCTACACTCGCATACTTCGGATAGACCTGCCAAGTACTTGTTCAAGGCATTGGCTACTAAATAGTAAACACGCGACTTAGTGAATTTCTAAGTTCAAACAAGTTGAGGGTTGGTTACCAAAAACTCTGGACATCTCTCAAGCATTTGTAGAGCAATATAAAAGTGTGTTTCATTTCAAAAAATGTCTGGAGAATGTAAATATTAAAGAGGCAATGCAGAAATGACCAGGGTGTTGTTGTGACCAAAGTTTCAATGGCTAAGGCTAATCCAAGATTCCAATATGAGCTTTCCCTCTCACTCTAGACAAGTTATCAAAGGCTTCAAATGATATCAAATAAAATTAGTTTCCCAAACCTATATGTGTTTCCTTGCGAATTTTATAAGGCCATTTAGAGCTTTGTGGGTGCTAATCTCCTTGAGGTAAGCTTTATGGAATCATTTCTAAGAGAGAGCATCAATTAAGAATATTCAGAGGACTTGATTTTGGGAATTATTTGATCAATGCAGTCAAATAATATTTGCTATTGTAAAAGCTTGCATCATGATCGATGATTGCCACTCTAAAGACTTCGGCTTGTTTAGCTTAGTCTGCTAAGGTTAGCCTTTAGATCCAACCATCTATGTGCTCAACAAATGCTCTTGGCTATCTAATACCAAAATGGTTGCAGACGAAATAATTAATGGTACTCTATTATCAACAGAAAGGACTGACATACTTACTTGAAGATTTTTTTCTGACATTAGAACAAAAGATGAGACTGGAAGAGAAGTGAGCTCATTAAAAAAGCTTCAAATTCTAAAATTAATGTTTCAAATAGATATTGGAATGCAACAATCACCTATTTAGGTTAGGATGTGTATGTGACATGCGAGTGATATGCCACAAGAATAAATGTAACTGATGAGGCTTGAGGAAGACTAAGAGTTACATAGTAGGTATTCATATATCGATGCATTCCTACAGGAAAAGGAATGCAACGATCACCTATTTAGGTTAGGATGTGTATGTGACATGTGAGTGATGTGCAACAAGAATAAATAACTGATGAGGCTTGAGGAAGACTAAGAGTTACATAGTAGGTATTCATATATCGATGCATTCCTGCAGGAAAAGTGGATTTCAATTTTCTTCCCACCAACACATTAAATTTTTCCGTAGGTCCATTGTCTTTGCTTCACAATTTTATGTGCATGTCTCATCTTCTACAGAGTGAATTTGCACTCTCACAACATGGCATCAAAGCTGCAGATCGAAGGATTCCATTTATAGTAACTGTCTCAGTTTTATTTTGCAATCTGAGCACTGGCACCGAAATCTGTAACAGCTGTACATTTCTATTTCCATTTCCTGAGCATTCATGCCCCTGCTTTGAGCAAATATGGTTGTGATGGTTGACAACGATTTTCTCTGTGGTGGTTCATTCCATTGTCCTGCCTAGTATTGAGATTGAACATGGAAGGCACTGGCTTTGAGAGCCTGATGTTAATTTAAGCTGGTTCAGTTGTGATTCTATTGCATGGCAGTCATTTTAGAGGCAAATCCACATCATTAAGCCCTCTCACACAATCATCGCAGAATCATGAAGCCCTCTTAATCAATGCAGGCCATGAACCAGCCGATTGCAAAGGCAATCATTTGCCAGTAGAGTGTGATGGTGTTAGTTCAGTAGACACAATAGGCATGTTGCAGCTATTGGTAGTGAGGCTCTTTTGTGAACTTGGTTGCCTTCAAATGAGTCTCATATTCAAGCTTGAGAGACTCGAGGGGTTGTGAGACCGATCTATCATGTGTTTGACCTGTGCAGTAAATTTCAATTCAGCGTCCAGCATCATTGCAATTTACATACAGTGACAGGCCAGTGTATTTGTGAAGGTTTGCACACAGCATTTATTTTCCCCTAGGACGGGTGCAATCCATAAACCCGTTGTTCCATTTCATTTGCCTGTAGCAGGGTCAATTCAACTGGGGCAGCGACTTCCTGCATACATTTCACAGTAGCAGTGGCATGGTGCATTCATTGACAAAAAACAATATGCTTTAAAAAGCCAAAATGTTTATCTAATTAAACTACTTTGTATTGTGTTTTTAAATCACCATCACCCATTTAAGTTTATGGTCATGTGGTACCCGCTTTTTTTGAAGGGCCCTACATTTTACTGAAGGATCATATGGAATTATTTTTGTACAAGGAGCTTAAAATTAAAAAGAGACACTTGGTATGTGGTCACCTGAAATATTTTGAACGGAGCTGTATCTGCTCAACAGACCAAGATATGACCCATACGTTGTTTCTCTAAGGAGTTTATCAACATTTTGAGGGTTCAACATTGTATGCATTTTGGGGCCCTACTTTATTTTTGACAATCAGAGAGAGAGCATATTAACATTGAAGTTAGTTAAAATCAGTTTTACAGTATGTGGGGTGTTAAGTTGCAAAAGTTGGATAGGGTGATTTGGATGAGTGTGTTGGGTTGTCCTCTAGTGACTTTGGAACCTTGTGTACTTTCAGACGGCCTAGTTTTTGCTGAAATTATGGCAGCAGAGATATTTATCAGTTCACAAAATGTAAACGGACAAGTTAAATAGTATTTGGCATCACTTTCTATCATTGTAAAAAGCAACATAGACATTGGTTAGGAAACTAGGTTGCAAAACAGTAGAGCCCTGGTAAAATTTGACTGATGACAAGTAGCAGTCACAGGAACATTTGTAGAATTTGACATCACATAAGAGAAACACATGGTGATAAGGACACTGGAAGTCATGTTCCATATCATTCACGAGGATGAAAAGATGTCAGGTTGATAAGGATGACAATAGAATGTGGACAGATGCACCCTAAATAGGTCACTGTTTGAGTCGCACCATAGGGTATGTTGAGTACTGGCTGGATCAGGATTGACTGAAGCAGTACAGGAGAAGGATGATAATATACAGTGGCTGGTACAAAAAGCCCTAGTAAAACTTGACTTTAGACAAGTAGTCGCCATGGTAACATTTGCAGAATTTGATGCTGCCACACAGGATAAAGTTAGAAACACATGGTGATAAGGACACTAGAAGTTGTGTTTTATGTTGCTCATGAGGATGAAAAGGGGTCAGATTGATAAGGATGACACTAGAATGTGGATGCATCCACCCCGAATAGGTCATTGCTGATTGAAGTTTCACCAGAGGGTATGTTGAGTATTGGCTGGATCAAGATTGATTGGAGCAGGATAGATAAGATAGATATGATAAGATAATTTTATTAATGTCTGACTAATAACCACAAAAGTAGGTCAAAGGGACTGCTGAGTACAATGATGTCAATACAACGCGGGAGTACTAAAAGGTCTCCTATAAAAGGCAAGATGCAGAAAGTAAAGCACAATAAGGTAGAGTAGTAGAAACTGAGATCAGCTCCGAGGCATGAAGAACACTCGACCCCGAGCTCAAAGACCCGCTTTGATGATTAAATGTACCGTAGGGGAAGATCTAAGGACAAGAGGAGCCATAAGAAGAAGAAGATAGGAAATCGGTTTGTCCTAGAGTGAACCCATCTCTCCTACCATCTGAGGTCGAATGAAGGAAGTTGAGTATAATAGGGTGTCCTGAGGGGGAACTACTAGGTTGCATGGATCGTCCATTGCGATGTTAACTAGTAGAGGTAGTGCATCAACGAGGTCTGGGAGATCTCCTTCGTCTCCTAGGAAGGGATCTGGTATGGTCATGTCGCTGAAATCTCGTGGGACAAAGAAAGGTCTCACGAACCCACACTGATCTGGAGTCCAGGGTTGCGCTGGTGTCGATCTGTCTCTTGGTGCCCCTTCCTAAGGGTAGCACCGAGAAGAAGGAGGTGATCCGCCGAATAGGGTCTGGTCTCATAGGAGGCTGAAGAGTATGGGCTCGAAGCCTTAAGGCCTCCTGTATGTATAAGGCTAAGCACCGTTGATCCGGATACCTGAAGAATGCCATAAAGGTCTGAGTTCCCTTGAATAAGCAATGAAATCGCCCTCTGATCTCATAATAAATAGGGCAATAGAAGATGAAGTGCTCCTCAATTTCGACCTCCTGAAGTTGGCATAGCTAACAGAGCCTGTCTGGTCGATCGATCTGGTGATCTGTCTCTACTCGAAGTCAATGAGAGCCTACTCTAAACTGGCCTAGAGAAAAGCAAAGAGCATGTACCCAGTGTAAATGTGTTGAACCTGCACAAAATAGATCTAGCTAGAAAATACTACACAGATTTGCAGAGAGAAATTAAGAAATAAGAAGCAAGATAGAAAGAATGGAAGAATTCTCATTAACCATATTCCACACTCAAAAAGTGAATAATTTAAAATAGATACAGGATACATGAGTAAATAATGAGCCATAGTGGTGGTCTAGATTGATCTGG
>CBVK0102006326.1:0-11740 GCA_900067695.1 Picea abies
CCAAGTGGAAGTTATGGTAACTTCCCCACACCTTGCTGATTTTTGTCTCTTCCAAGAGAGCATACTTGTAAAGTGTGCCAAGAGCACAATATCTGATATTGGATTTTGAAACTTGCACCAGAAATACTACAGATTGTCGACTGTCCAATGCAACTGGTCTCACTTAATTTGGATACTCATTGAAGAAGATATCACTGTTTTAGCTGGAACACCTATTTGAGACTAGTTAATATGACTAGTCATATACCCTATCTTACACATGGTGTATCTACAAAAGTAGGATGACCCAGAAGCAAATTTTTTTATCACAAATACCTTGCTAATTTCTATGAATATTCTCCGATTTTCAAGGTCTGAAACGTTATAGAAAATTTTTTATAGCAAAAATTCCGCTATGACTAAATTTAGGATGATTCCAGAACCCGAGCTTGCATAGGCTCTATCTCCGAAATTATAGAGCCTCAGGAGCTAAAATTTTAACCCCAAGTACCTTGATCCGTCTTCTAAATATCCTCCAAGGTGTACCTTTTGAAACATGGTAGAAAAAAATTTATAGCGAAAATTCCAAGGTGTCTCAAATGCAGTAGCGAAACCCCAAGACCTTGAGCTCTGATACCAAACGCACCAGAGACAACAAACACATGGAAGAGGAAAACACATTGATGATGTTGGCCACTCAAGAGCAACTATCTCGAGAGCAGCCTCTCACGGGTGCATTGATGTTGCTTGGATGAGCTCTCCTGCTCATCTCTGGCATTTCCAGCTTGATCTTCCATTCCTTCTAGCTTGACATCATCCACGAGCTCCTTTAGATAGCTCTACCATGGTATAACAACTCTTGTGCTTTACATTTCAGATCATATGTGCTTGTGCGGATGGTACTTTGTGTTTCATCTTTTCAGTTGATGCGCTATGATTTCATGTGATGGTTTCTTGCTTAGAAGTGGTGTTATTGTTTCTAACTTGTCGTGAAAGTAATTAACATGGGTTATATCTTATAACACTTCTTAACACTCCTCCAGATGGGGTGTTTGGTCGCATGTCATAAATCAATTTCGCATGAGGGAGATGGCAGTCTACAGATGTCACGTTGGTACAATGGACCTGTTGTCAAGCAAGTCGGAAGGTACCATACCACTAATGTTGGGGCATGGGGGTGTAAGAGAGCATTGGTAAAGTACCAAAAGAACTCATTGAAGAGTATGGAAGCTCAGACCATGTACAAGAATTATGGAGACAAGTGCGAATGCGAGATTTCGGTTCAATCGACATTGCATGGTAATCATGGCAAGTACACTGTGGTGTTGTTTCATTAATAGGTTATGCTTCATGGACTGTTTGTGGGACATTATGGAGAAAATGTAGGTGAGATTTTTATATTGGAGAGCCTGCTCATCTTGCCTAGCCTTGCTAGATTGGCTGCCTGTCTTATTTCCCTAGGGGGTTGCTTTTCTGTCTGTGGTGGTCACTCTCTGGTTCACTACTAGCTGGACTTCTGTTGGCCTTCTTTCCCTGCATTGTTTTTTGCTCGGCCTCTTTGGGGTGGATTGGGTCTTTGTCTATGCCAAGATTTGGGCCAACATGCAACTATCGATGTCGTCCTATGGTCTCTCTGTTTCCCTTTGAGGTTTTGGGACAAGGCGAGTGCTAGCTCCTTCCCTCCGAGCCCTTGATTATTCTCCCTCTCTAGGTCATTCGAGACACCTTATCTAGTTCTATTCTCTCTCCTTTCCCTGTAGGTGTTTAGGGTCAACTCCGCTTCCCTCTCCCGCTTGCTCTCTTTAATATTATGGTTGACAAAGGTGCTCCGCTTTGTATGCGGGGGGCGATGAAGAGGGTTGTAGCTGAGCTGCTGCCACAACATCGAGCCACTAGAGTTGTTCGCATCACATGTGCCGAAAGAGATGTAATGCGGGCTAGGGCGCTCTCTCAATCCAACACTTCTCTAACACAACAAAGGAAAATGGAAATGGTGATTGATGATGCCAGGGTGTTAAGAGTCCACACCTCCAATCAACAAATTAGACAAGAGTTTCATGATTGGATTATAGACTCAGGATTCTTGAGATCAAGGGATACCAAAATGTTTCGTGCAATGGAATTCTATTGGATGGCAAAGACATTTACGCTCTCTCTAAAGGACACACAGGCCAAGCGAGAGGAAACTTTGGATCATATTCAGAGGTTGGAAGCCAAGTTGTTTGAGGAGTTGCCTTTGGTATTGGCTTCAAAGTGACAAATTGGGGAGAGGAGGATGACAAGGAGTATGTGGAAGTTACTGGGTTTGAGGAATATCCGGGAACCAGTGATAATCCAATCATACTCGAAGATGATATTGGCAAGGACTCCAAAGTCAAAGGAAAGGCCAAGTTGTTTGATGAGGACCCCACAAAATTAGCTTAGTCAACTGTTTTAAGATGTCTCCCAGTCAGTTATACTTTAAAATAGCTGTTATGAACCTGCCAATTAGACTCTTTGTTTTTGGTCTTTTTGTTAATAGACTTTATGTACAACACTCTCAGGATATACTATGATATTGTTCCGACGCCCGATTTCCTTTTTGGCAGGCTTTATACATGGACATATGCATTTTTTTATTATTATATTAATATATAATATCTTAGCTTACAAAAAAACACTTCTTAACTCTAATAATTTTATTATTTTGTTTCGTTTTTACCATGGGGGCATGTTGTCCTTAGAAAAATGTTGTTTTGACTTGGGACTAGATGTACTATTAATAATCTGGTTGAGTAGTGTGCCCACAACCTAACCACGTCTAACACTTTCCAACATTCCTCTTCACTACCATTCCGTTCATAAAAAACAAATATTATCCCTACTTATATTGAATTATCAAATGCCATCCAACAAGGTCTAGATGAAGAAAAATGTAAGCCACAGTAAGAAATTAAGCCAAAAGGCTATAGGTAAAGAGTGTAAATGTTAAAAAATGAAAAAAATACTTAGGTTTGAGCTATGCCACCTCATTAAAAGTGCCCAACCCCAAGGTCCTATGCAAAAAATACATATCTAAAGAAAAAGGACTAGAAAAAATCAAAGAAAATATGACAGGGGGTAATAAAAAGGTGTCGAGGTGGTAACTCTAACCCAAGCTCCTTGTTAAAAGGATTACAAGTGCAAAAAATGAAGATTCCTAGCTCAGAAAGGTTAGCCAGACCAACAAAAGACTTTATATACCATTAAAATGACTTTGAGGGTCAAAATATAAAGCTTTTCTACTTTTTTTCCATCAATTATTCGTCAAATTTGCGTATCTTTAATTAAATTATTTAGAAAATACATTATTTCCTAAGCATAGACACGTGTAATAGGGGTAATAATTGTCCCACCATGGTAAACTAAGGTAATTTATAAAATTTACCTATGTTAGTTGTTGTTAGAGGATATTACTTGACGTTTGTTTCCTAATGACTTGTTTGAAGCTTGATGCATCATTATAGGTGGGTGCCCCACATTGGAATCTGTACACTATGCCTTGAGATCCGTGTCATTGCCTCGGGATCCCAATGCAGGACCTGCATGCATTGAGATCTATGTACCAAAATTCAGCCATATCTAGTGACATTGGGATCTATGACAACATAGTGGACGATGACTAGGATGCCACATCATCACCAAGGTGTCCACATCATCAATTTGTACACTTGTTAGCACACGATGCATTGTATGAGCCGCATGGCATATATTCACTTGGCATGTGTGAAAACCCTTGTCCAAGTCTCTCTCCTCCACACGTGGGAAGCTTCTAGAATCTTCTAGAAGGGGTGCACCTAACAATTGGACGAGTTCTCACACGTGTGAATGAAGCTTGCACGATTTTATGGGTTAGTTAGGGGGGCACCCTTGTTCTAGGGCCTCCTTTGACCCACATGTGTGAAATTTTGTTGGAGATTTGCTCAATTAAAGGGAGTGTGCACTTTCTCTCTCCTCCTTTGACTTACATGTGTGGAAGTTTGTTGGAGTTTTGCTCATTTTGAGGAGGGCACCCTAGTTTGAGGAGTTTGTTGTAACCTCGATGTTTCACATGGTTTTGCTCTAGCACGTGGTATTGGCTCATGGTTTTATTGTAGCCCATGGTATGAGCACATGGTTTCATTATAGATCATGGTTTTCTATGTATAGTTTTGAGGAGGCCTCTACCTATTTGAGGAGGGCGTCACTGTCATTTTGTATGGTTGGAAATGGAATAAGAAGGCCTACTTTCTCTATTTTGGTGTGTATTCTTCTCTAGTTTCATATGTACATTGCTCTAGGGTGTATATAGAAGGGTCTTGACATTCAAATTCTATTGAAGAAACGGGTATTGCAAGGTAATCAAGTAAACAAGGTATGGTCATTCTATTTATTTCTTAGGATTTATTGGAGCTAGGTTTTAGTATTGAATTTAGATATCATAGGATTTTAAGTTCTTACTTTGGATATATGCTTCAATTAATCAAACTTTGTAATACTTAGGCTAGATCTAGAATAGTCTAGTCTTTCTATAAATTTATGTGATCCAGGTACCGAAGTTTGATGCTCACCAAGCATTCTTTAGGAGGTGATAGTGACTTCAACAACCAAGGAGAGGGGGGCATCTACTGAAGGAATCAATTTAGATTCCATGCTCAATGGAGGCACTAGGGTCTTGTTTTATTTTCTGACCATCCCAATTCTCAAAATTTTCCTTTCAAGTTTTGTTTGCTGCCAGCCCAGGGTTTTAACTTTTAAGAGACCCTATTTCCAGATCTGGGTTCCCATCCCCAAGTTTACATAAGCTATCATTCTTCACATTTGCAGTTAACTTGGGAGTTTCATTGCAGATTGATCACTTGGAATGGTTTTAATCTGAATCGATCTGCTGTAATGGATTGATTTTAATTGCAGGGCAACCTCCAGAAATTTCTCTACCTCAAATGGATCTGCTGCTTACTAGTTAATATTTTCTGCAGGTTGATATCTTAAGGGAATCTCCAGCATAAGCCAACTTGCAATATCAGTTAAATCTAAAGGGTTAAATTTAAATTATTCATAGATCTAGCTAAAGGTTATTTCAATTAACCAAATCATTGCATCAAGGGTTAGAAAGAAAAAACTTATGGTTGAGAGTCTATTTGTTGATCTCTTATGGTGCTGAAGGTATGATTCTTTGGGTACAATTTTAGTGCATTATCACATAAACTGCAAACAATTGAGGGGTAAAAGGGCTAAACGTTTTAGCTGTGAGTTTTGAAGCATTAAATTCCTTTCTAAATCTAATGCCATATACCAATAATTGTTCTACATTACTAGATATATCAACCCAATGGTTAATCTTGTGCAACACTTTGCTTTAATAACCTAAATGTATTAATTTACGGTTGAGGGTTTGATATTTGTTAAGCATTTCAATTCAGTACTCTAGTTGCTTAAGGGATTGAGGTATTTTTTGTTTTGCTTCAGGATTTTATCTGTGTTGGAATGTATTGCTGGTTAAAAGGATTCTAAGTAAACTGATTTGGCTTTGGCATTTGTTTAAAGCTGCGCTAATCAAATCCAATCCTTGACTCGACATGGTAACACGGTAATGTGCAAATTTCTAACAGTACAATAATAGGATATTCTTAGAAATTCTTCAATTGGATACTGGTTTTTGACTGTGAGCTAAGTTATTTTTGTTCTGGGCACTTCTCTGTAAAACATTTTACTCGATTCAAAGTACTGTGCTTCACATGTATCCAAACAATAACACAATATGTATAATGTTTTTCCAATTAAATTCTCTGATTGTTGAAATACAACATTATTTGCGGATTTGGCACTGGAACTCTTAATTTGAAATATGGTCCAATAGTTCTAATGCAGTCTTATTACTTTGTATATGTTCTTTTCCTTTCAACATTTATGATCGAAAGGATTCAACTCTAATTCTGAAACGAATCTGAATTTAGTCGATGTTATTTAATGCCAAACACTTTGCGAAATAATCCTCTGTTTGGATCAATTTGCTGGTAGTTTTTTTCGCTGCATAATGAAGATTTGATGCCATGTACAATATAGTTTATTATCAGAAATCAAGTTGGGATCTAAAGGCCGAGATGGTTCATATGGTTTAAGTGAGTAATCAAATGCTTGCATGGTGAATATCTTTACATCACAACTGAGGCTAATTGACAAAATGATTCATGAAGAGATGGTAATCTGGTCCTAATCTGGAAAGTTATCCTTTTCAAGTCACTGAAAATCGCTGCACTATTTGATCGATTTGTTCCAAGTATTGGAACGATTTTTGAGAGTTGTTAGATGTTTCTTTCCAGGTGCTGGTATACTCTCTTACTGTTAACCATTTGATGGTTTTGAAATCTGAGTTAGCACACATCTCTTGAAATCTGGGCATAACCATAAACCAACCCGTTAATTTGGAAAGAAAGTAAGAAACGTTGAAAATTCTCATTCAGGTCTGAGCAACTTTGTAGCATATGCATAAAAAATATTGCTTCCCTTTATTTTCAAGAGATGGTTAAGAAAAATTATTCATGAAACTAAGTTCTGAGGGACATTCCTTGAGGACATTTTTTTTTGCATCAGCATTGTTAACTGCCTCAGAGTTTCTCTTACTTAGTAGCAGCGTTATATTTGAACAAGATTGGAACACTGATATATTTTGATGATACTTGTTTGAGTATTTCTGAACCTATTTTTGATCATTGAATGTTCTTGGGTTTTTAGCACTCTGTATCTAATACTAATAGCATCTATTTTATCTTAAGATACACCACCAGATTTGACATTGTGGCAATGATCAACCTATTAAACCTGGGATGCAACAACATTGATTAAATATGTTTTGGTAATCTTTTAAGTGGGTGGCACACAAATACATCATGGCGATGATCAAATATCCTGTGGGACTATTCAGAACTCTGGATTCTATGCATGCACTTGGTGAACAGACCTCTTATTTGCCAATACTACTCTTACAGTGATAATGTTTTGCAAGGCTAATGGTGATCTCTTGAATTAAAGCGTATGTTTCTTTTTCTTTGGCAATCCTGTGATAAAACTTCATTGAGCACTTATCCTTTCACTAAACCATATGATGATTTTCTAGCACTCGCACAAACATGATAATTAATGACAAATTACTCAACAATTTGTGTTGAAATCTAATTGATCAAGCAGACATTTGGAATGGTGGACTTAGTTTCTTGGTTAAATCATTTCAATCAGTTTGAGCTAATTAGCACTCCTCTCAATCTATAACGATATAGCTCAAGTTGACCTTGTAGGGTTTCCCCCCTAGGCTAGGGTACTTTTGTTCTCGTTAGTTTGAAGTGTGGGGCAAGGCTACTGAGGTGACAGTGGATAACTTGCCTGGTAGTGCCTCTAGGATCTCTTGCCGAAGTTAGGACTTTTCTTCTTGGGGTAGAGTTTGAGAGATAATAGATGTCAGAGCTAAGATTGTTGCATGTAGAAGATGCTGATGTGTTTTAGCCTCTGTGCTTTTGTCAAAGCTCATAGAGGAGGGAAAAACACACACATCAAGTTAAAATGGATTGCCAGATGCCTTGAGTTCGCCACCTAGAGAAGCAATACTTCTTTTTTGACCCATGCACAACAAGGAATGAAGCCCCACCAAAAGAGAAAAATGCACAAGAAGGTAGAAATCATCACTATAGGGGCTGGGGTTGTTGCCTAGACAAGGAAGGAGTGCATTTTTATTTGTGACTGGAAATCAACTAGGTGCATGCTAATAAACAAGGCTAGAATAAGTGCTCAAAACAGTGAAAAGGTTAAAAGTAAAAGGAAATTTCCCATTTCCCGCAAAGCCCATTAGAGCTTTAAAAGACAAGATGGAATCCAGATATAATCTAGTAATCAACCTTTGACATATGTGCAAAACTCGTTTAGTACCCAACTTCCTGAGGTCATAATAGATTGCAGAAATGCCCATTTTTGTAATCATTAGCTCATTGAAAGATTTATTTAGAGGAGAAGAAATGTACACGGTTTGATGGTAGAGATGTTTTTTTTTTATCAAAAATATGCCCAAAGCAGAGCATTCAGGGTTATTTTCACCAACTCTGTTTCCAGAAACGTCTAGAACTTTAAAGCAAAGAAGGAAGCAGGGATGCATCAATCAATTGGGAAGAGTTGCAATGAATCTCCAACAAAGAAGAATGGCGGCATTGGGCTTTGATTTAGCACGAGGAACTTCTTGAGACTGTAAGAAGTCTATAGAATCAAGTTTGTAACTATAAGGCAACCATGATAACACGTTGCACATCTAAGAAGAACACGAGCTAAGCAATAACAAAATCATAAAGACCCTCTCAGATATGCAACACATATCATGCATGTTATAGGATGGGGATGAAACTCTAGTAAAAGATCAAAGAGGAGTTCCTCATCCTCAATAGAGTCATAATTGATAAGGTCCTTCGATACTGATCAAACACCTTTCTTTGATTTCAATGAAGACATTCTTTTTTCCAAGAGGAGGGATGAGAAAGGGAAATACCATGAGTGAGAGTGGAAACATTCTTTTTTCCAAGGGGAGGGATGAGAGGAAAATACCATGGAGTAGAGTTTTGCAAAGAAAAAACACTTATCTTTGCCAGAAAGAAGACTAGGCAAGAAGCTCAGGCATGGCTGCTTGACATGGAGTACTTAGAAATGATTGACTTCTCTACAAACATGAAAGCCAAGGTGGGGGTCGACAACTTCTTTGTAAGCTGTCCCTATGGTGGGACAATCAAAGTAAACTAAAGAAAATCATACAAAAGGATCTGTCTGGAGCAAAATGCACTTTAGATAATGCACTTTAGATACACAAGCACTCGCTAGGACACTGCTATGAACAAATAATTTATGAGTTCCACGAGCGACATGGACCGAACATGTTATGAATATGTGGAGTATTTGAAGCTCGTTAAGTACATTCCAACCTCCAATTACCATGATAAACTAAATATGAATCTATATATTACTATACTAAACATTGCCTAAATGAATTAGAATTAGATGAATATAGTGGGACCAAAGACTTTGATAAGGTAGTAAAAAAGGTTAAACATTACATGAATTAGATGAACAGACCAAAGACTTGTTAAGGTAGTGAAAAAGTCCGAACATCATGAGCAATATTAAGGTTAAGAAGACTTGCACCAGAAATTGAAGGATACGTTTAAGGATTAGGCTAGGATAAGTTTAAGTCTCAAAGGATAAGTTTAAGGATTAGGCTAGGATAAGTTTAAGTCTCAAAGGATAACTTTAAGGATTAGGCCACACTATGTATGCATATAGTAAGAGAGTCAAGAATATGGTGTGTTTTTAATGTAAAACGAAGGGTTTACGATTGATACTATTTTAAGAGGAAAGATGAATTTAGGAATTTTGATTGATACTATTTTAAGAGGAAAGATGAATTTAGGAATTTTGACAAGATATAAGTATGAATTTAGGAATCTTGATAAGATATAAGAAGTATGAATTGTGTGATCTATAGCTATTACATATAGAATCTATGTAACACTACACTAAAAAACATTAAGTAGTTCATTCAAATACCATGATAAAGGTGTAAAGTAAAATTGGTGTATTTCTATCCATAAATTTAGGTGCTAGTCATTGTTTCATAACACCACATGAAATGAATAAGATTAGGTTGAAAGGAATTAGCAAGCCAATACTAACAAATACTATGTCAAACTCAATAACAATTCCTCAAAAATGTAAAACTTTAAAATTTTGATATTTTTAAATATTCACAAAAAATTATTTATGAAACTAGAAATATTTTTTTTATAAAAAAATTATAATCAAAATTATTATTATTATTACATTTTAAATAAAAATTTGTAAATTAAACAAAACTCAATTAACCCATGTCGTAGCTCTTTCAAAAATTATAACACTTTTAAAAAATAAAACAAAATATTTGAAAACCAAACAACTTTTGACTTTCTACTTTCTTTTTATTTTTTCTCGTCATTTTTATTTTTTCTTGTCATTTTAATGTGAATTTGTAAATTAAGCAAAACTCAATTAACCCATGTCCTAACTCTTTCAAATATTATAACATTATTTGAAAATAAAAAAACAAAACAACTTTTGACTTTATGCCTTCTTTTTATTTTTTCTTGTCATTTTAATGTGCTTTTGAAAAAATGTTTTTTTTTTTTTTTAATAATCTAATATTTTTTAAAATTTTAAAAATAATTGTTTTAAGTAACTTATTATGTTAAAAGTTTTAATTTTAATATTATTTTTAAAATTTTAAAATAAAATTCTACAAAAAAATAAATAAAATTATTTGTATTTTTTAAATATTTTTTTAAAAATGTATTAAAAAATATACAACATTTAAAGATATTAATTATAAATTAAGATATTTAAATTTCAAATATTTAAAAATTATTAATTTTTTTTTATTAAAAATATTTTAAAACTTTTAATTTTAAATTTATATTTTTTAATTTTTTTTTATAAATAAATAATTTTTTTAAGAATATATATGGCAAAGACTATGGCTTAGGCAATAACATAGATTCTAGAGTTTTGTAATGTAATATTTTTCATTGTAAAAATATTTTTTGTTTGTAACATGACTGGATTTTTTTATCTCCACAAGTTCGAATGTCCTACACATACACCTCCCCACAAGTTCGAATATCCTACACTTACATCTCGAGGACTTTTATTATAAAAATATTAATACATATAGTATAATCTTATTTATTCTATTTAAAATAAATAAATATTTTTTATTGTATTTTTAAAAAATAATTAAAAAATATGATTTTTTTAAAAATATACAACATTTAAAAATATTAAATATCAATTTATAGAATTATATTAAATATTAATTTATAGAGTTTTGTAATATTTTTCAATGTAAAAATATTAGTACATATAGTATAATCTTATTTTTTCTATTTAAAATAAATAAGTGTTTATATATATATATATATATATATATATATATATATATATATAACCTTGATACCTCTTTTTACATATTTCCTTCCATTTACACGGCACTTGCCAATGGGTCTACGCCCCTGCGGGCATTTTTTATTATATTTTTAAAAACGTATTAAAAAATATACAACATTTAAAAATATTAAATACTAGCATACTCTCTAATGTCTATTAAGCCCTCCAAAGCCAATGATTGGAATGAGGTCCTTTCAAAGAAAAATATTAAATACTAGCATACTCTCTAATGTTTATTAAGCCCTCCAAAGCCAAAGATTGGAATGAGGTCCTTTCAAAGATGACGTGTGAGGCATTGGAAGAAAAAGTTGAATCTTGTCTACAATAGGCAGAGATAAACATGTTGGCTCTTCGTTGAATCTTGTCTACAATAGGCAGAGATAAACATGTTGGCTCTTCTTCATGAAGATAAACAATAGAGGAATGTCTCCCCTTAGAAGATGGCACATTTCCTTTTGCAATAGATGTTGTAGGAAGATAAGGATAAAAAGTGCATGCAAACACTTTATGCAACAATATGTCAAAGAGTTACAATGGCAAAGGATAAGCCTTTGGGTCTTATAAAGGTTTAAAAACACATGCACATGCAATAGTTATGCAAGCAAGAAACGTCACCAACCCTGTTTGTAGTAAGAGGGAGATGGAAATTAAGAATTTGAAGGAAAAGTTTGAAAACCAATTGCAAATTTTATGTAAGCATGACATATTTGATAAACTCAAAGAAGTTTAATTAATAATGTGAACATTTTGAATACAATTT
>CBVK0102006352.1:0-11846 GCA_900067695.1 Picea abies
AAAGGCTTTAGATAGGTCCAGCTTGAGGAGCATACCTGGGGTCTTGGTTTTCTGCAGGGAGTGAATTACTTCATGAGCCAAAATGATGCTATCCAAGATTTGCCTGCCCTCAACATACCCCGATTTCTCTGGGGATATGATTGTTGGTAGGATCGGCTTGAGTCTCCGGGCTATTACTTTTGTGAGGAGTTTGTAGATGACGTTGCAAAGAGATATAGGCCTATATTGCTTGGGTCTATGCGCCTGCCCCTCTTTGGGGATTAAGGCGAGAAAAGTGGCATTGAGAGCCCGGAGGACCTTTCTCGTGACCCTTGAGTCTTCCAGGATTTCCCAGACCTCTGTCCGAATCATCAGCCAGCAGTAGTGGAAGAAGTCGTTGGTGAAGCCATCTAGGCCAAGAGCCTTGCACTTAGGGGTGTCCTGGAGCGCTTGATATACTTTCTTGATGGTGAAGGGTCTGAGGAGGGTTGCGTTTTGCTCCTGGGTTACAATGGAGGGCACATGCCTTGTAATCTTATTGATTGCTTCATGTCTGTTTGGGTTGGGCTCAGTGAGAAGGTCTTGAAAGTACTCAACCAAATTTGTTTCCAGATCAGCATGGGAGTGAAGATTTTCCCCCTCCTCCGAGATGAGATGTGTGATCTTATTAGTTTGCCTTCTCTGGATAGCAGTTCGGTGAAAGAACTTGGTGTTGCGTTCCCCTTCCTTGAGCCATTGAATACGCGACTTTTGTTTCCACAGTATCTTTTCCTGCCTTTTCCTCTCTTCAATCTGTTGATTCACTCTGAGTTTCTGGGTTTTGAGCTCATCTGTCAGTCCCTGCTCTCTGATCCTGCACTGAATCTCATCCATTTGCTCTGTTAGCTGTTTTTGGGAGTCGAAGATGCTACCGAAAGTGTGCTTGTTCCAGAATTTAAGCGTTTGCTTGAGATTCTTCAGCTTTTGCTGGAACCTATACATTTTGGATCCTTGGGAAATTTCTGCCTCCCTCCACCAGTCTTGAATATTTGCTTGGAAATCCGGGTGGTCTAGCCAAAACTGTTCAAAACGGAAGGGTTTCTTTCCAGGAGTGTCTGGGACCTCCAACCATAATTGTATAGGCCAATGATCCGATCCGGGGCGATTCAAGATAGTGGATTCCATTGCAGTGTCGTCCATCATGAGTGGTTCTGATACGAGGAAGCGGTCTAGTTTGCAAGCAATCTGATGCAGTCCAGTCCTTCTGTTGGACCAAGTGTGAATGCCATTGCTGGCATCTAAGTCAATTAGCCGAAGATCATCTGTTAGACTGTTGAAGTCACCGGAGTCTCGATCCAGTCGTCTCGATCCTCCTTTTTTTTCCTCCAAGCTGCGGATGATGTTAAAATCGCCTCCCACAATCCATCTGTTGTACTGTGTGAGGCTGGACAAGTAACTCAGGCTTCTAAGTAAACCTTGTTTGTCCCTTGGAGTGGCCGGCCCATAGACGTTGGTTAGATGTCCGGGCTTGTTAGAGCCGATGAGCCTATAATCTGTTGTTATAGACCATCTGGTAGTATGAAAGTTTTCCAACAGGACAACGTTGGTGTTCCAGAGGACAGCCAATCCTCCAGCCGTTCCTGCGGCATCAATTGAGACCGCTCCCCCTTGCTTCCAGCAATAGGCGAGTAGCCAATCCAAGTCTTCTGAGGTACATTTTGTTCCCTGTAACAACACAACGTCTGGTGCTTCCACTAGGATCAGTTCTCGTAGCAATTTTTGCTTGCTACGTCCGTTGAGGCCTATGATGTTCCAAGATATGATCTTCATAATGACGGGGGGGTGGGGAGAGGAGGGAAGCTGTTCGAGATCAGGTGAATCTGCCTTGAGTTTACCATGAAGTTTCATATTTCCTGTATGAGCTTGTTTGTGGATTTCCTTCCCCGTTTCTTTTCGTCTTTTTGATCTCTATTTGGGTTTTTTGTCTGACTACCCTGGATGCCCAGGGCTTTGCTAGCTCGGGCTGAGGATCCCACGGAGGAGTTGAGGAATACTATGTGCACCTTCCTCAGTTTATCCTTGGGTATAGTATAAATTTTTTGATGTCTATAGGCGTGCTCAAGGTGATCCAAATCCACCCCAGCTAGGTCCTGTTCTTCCATCTCCATTTCCTCGTCCCCATCTTCTATCTCCTGCAATTCAGGCTAATCACGCGTCGAACCCAGAGGGGGAGGGTCCGAATCCTTACTCTTTGTGGGTTGTTCAACCTCTAGGTCCTTGGTCTGAGATACATTGTGCGAGGGTGGTGGATTCAAGTTTGCTGGGGTTGTAAGATTTTCTGGGTGATCTTGTAAAATTGCAAACTTATTACTGGTGGAAGGATCTTTACTTACCTGGGTCGGTTGCTTTCTGCCCCCCTGTCGTCTCCTCCCTACCTGTTGCACGAAGCCTTCCTTGTCCTTGCCGCTTTCTGGGTTCCCTTCCTTATGATTCACATTGAGAGGGCATTCCCTGAAGAGATGCCCATGCTCGTGGCATTTCCTGCATCGGAAGGGAATGTGTTCATAGTCGATGGTTTGAGCCCAGTCCTCGTCCTGATATTCCAGCGTGAGTGAACCCGGGAGCGGCTTGGCTATGTTCAGATATACACAGATTCGTGCATATGATGTGTAGTGTCTCTGCTTAGTAGCTTCCGAGGATTTAACATAGATACCGATAGTATTGCCTATGCCGGCGAGGACCTCTTCCAGCCAGAATTCCTGGGGGAGAGAATACAGCCTGATCTAGACCGGCGCATGGGTGAAATCCTCCTTTTCGGGGCTGAACTTTTCTGTCCAGAATCTCAAGAAGAGTCCAGCCGAGTTGTAAAAACAAGGCCCTCCATCGAAGATACGGTTTCTATCCTCTAGGTTGTGGAGGATGATTGTGAAGAATCCCTTCGTACCCAGTTGTAGATCATAGTGGCCTTTTGGTCTCCACCAGTACTGTATCCATTTGACCAGATCACGCTCCGAGGGCCAGAGCCCTAGAAACTTTCCTACCAGGGCATTGTCTCGCATGTATTGTTTCTGCTCCTCTATGCGGGGCGAGCTTATGACGTATTTTGGGGCCTATGGTGCCTGTGGAATGCACTTACCAGGCGTCCAAGGGGCTGAGGCATTTGCAGAGACGTTTTCCTTTGCTGGATTGATGTCCATTTCCTGATCCTTGAAGGTCCCTTCTACCAAAAGTTGCGCATGCATGTCTGGAGGTGTTTCAAAAGTTGGCCTCTTCGTCCTTGCTGCAGGATCTTCATTGGCCGTGACTCGGCTGTAGAAGACGCTAGTCGACGCCCCCTCCCTGCGATGTATGAGCCCCTGTGGTGTATGAGCCTCTGCGAAGCCGTCATTTTGTGGGCACAGTTCGCTGCGGCTGTCAGTACCTAAACCCTAGCTGCAGAGCTCTCTTAACCGTATTATTATTAATTATTTTTAAAAGAAAAGAATAATTAATATTTTTTTTTATTTTCTCTAAAATATTTTAAATATTATTATTTTATATAACATTTATGTACAACATCAAATTTAAAATACCCAACCACTTCTTCACGAGACACTTTAAATATTACCAAGATGTATCTTGAAGAACTCAAAGATTATTAAACTTATTAATTAATAAATAAATAATTAAAAAATTAAACATAAAATAAAAAAACGCTCCTTTATTTTTCCACAACATAATAATATTATTATTAATTATTTTTAAAATAGAATAATAATTAATAATTTTTTATTATTTTGTCTAAAACATTTTAAATATTATTATTTTATATACAATTTATGTACAACATCAAATTTAAAATACCCAATCACTTATTGACGAGACTTTAAATATCAAACCAAGATAGCCATCTTCCTATCAAATTCCAGTAGACAAAGAGTCGTTTGGAGTTTATGTTGCGGATAATTATTTTGAGTAAAAATGGCATGCATTTGATGGATCATACACAGAGCTGAGTACAGCTCTATGATTAATCACTGTATCCCCAGCCGTCCTCCTCTCCACAAACTGAAACTCTCTGGCAATTATTGTTTCAACAATGAATAAGGCTTCCATATGATCATACACTGCGTGCTGTATTTCGCAGGAAGTCGGGGAGAAAAAATGGATTCAGAAGACACGTTGCTTACGAGTTTAGCTGCGCAGGGGAGATGGGCATCAGCCACCACAGCAGGACTAACGATACTAGTTCTGTTCGTCGTCTTCTTCTGCAAATATCGTTTGAAAACGAAGAGAGCAAGCAATCCAGAGCTACCTCCAGGGCCATTTCCATGGCCCATCATTGGGAATCTCCACATGTTGGGAGAGCTTCCTCACCGTACTCTGAAAGACCTTGCGGACACATATGGTCCCATTATGTTTCTGCGGCTCGGCTCCGTCCCTGCCGTTGTGGTTTCTTCTCCTGAGATAGCCAAACTCTTTCTCAAAACTCATGATCTGATCTTCGCCAGCAGACCCCAATCAGCGGCAGGGAAGTACCTGTTCTACAATTGCAAAGACTTGGGGTTCGCTCCGTATGGAGATTATTGGAGGCAAATGAGGAAAATATGCATCTTAGAACTGCTAACTCCCAGGAGAATCGAGTCCTTCCAATCGCTGCGAGAGGAGGAGGTGTCTGCGATGATTCGCTCCATTTGGCAGGAAAGCGAGAAAGGGCTAAAGCCCGTTAATATAAGCAAGGCGCTCTCGTCCTTCACGGCAAATATAATATGCAGAATGTTGATGGGCAGAAAATGTTCGGAGGCGCCCGCTGGCTCTAAAGGATTCACAGAACTGCTACGGGTTATGTCTCCTTTAGCCGGTGCTTTTTATATTGGAGATTTCATTCCTCGTCTCGGGTGGTTGGATTTTCAGGGCATCCGCACGGGCTTGAAGAAAGTCGTCTCGGGTGGTTGGATTTTCAGGGCATCCGCACGGGCTTGAAGAAAGTACACGAAGAATTCGACGCTTTAGTTGAGGGGATTTTCAATGAACACGTTGAGAGTAGGAACCAAAACGGGCTGGCAAATAACTGTTTTGTAGAGGTGCTGCTGGACATATCCGAGAGTGGCAACATAATGAGCAGGAACGACATGAAGGCCCTTCTTCTCGACATGCTGATTGCTGGAACGCATACGTCGGCAGCCACAATAGAATGGGCGATGTTGGAGACGTTGAGGAATCCTGTTGTGATGAAAAGAGTGCAGGAAGAGATGGAGTCGGTGGTGGGCAAAGATGGGCGAGTAAAGCCGTGTGATCTGCCAAGTTTGGAGTACTTGCAATGCGTTGTGAAGGAGTCGCAGAGGTTGCATACCACGGTTCCACTGCTGGTTCCCCGCGAGTCAATGGAGGCGTGCAGTGTGGCGGGGTACCAAATTCCTGCTAAAACGAGGATCATTGTGAACGCGTGGGCTATAGGCAGAGATCCGGTTGTGTGGGGAGATGACGCTTTGGCTTTCAAGCCGGAGAGGTTTATGCAGGGCGGCAGAAATAGAGATATAGATTTAAGAGGTCAGCACTTTGAACTCATCCCCTTCGGATCGGGTAGGAGAGGGTGCCCGGGCGTGGCATTGGCTCTGGAAGTAGTCGGCCTCGGACTCGCCCAACTGTTTCATTCCTTCTATTGGAGTTTGAAAAATAGAAATGGAGTCCAGGAGGAGCTTAATCTGGATGAAAAATTTGGGATCACTATGCCACCACGCTTTCCGCTCTTTGCTGTTCCAAGTAATTTGGGATCACTATGCCACCACGCTTTCCGCTCTTTGCTGTTCCAAGTCTAAAGTTCCAAGAAAGCCTTTGAACATAAATATATTAGCAGTGTGTGCTTAGGGATCAGTTGTCACTTGAATCTGTGCTTAGGTATCAGTTGTCACTCATTCTGTTCTTGCTTTTTTAATTAGAAAATGTCATTATAAGGGCGGTTATGGAATTTGTTAGTTTTAATCCTTTGGATTTATTAAATTATATGTTAATAGTAAATAAACGTTTGTAACGGTTCAAGTTAAGTTATATGAATTTTAAGTAATGCTTTTATTTGTAAGGTGATGTAAATATGTTGTATAGATTTTCATATGAATTTTAATAAATGATTTCAATTTAAATATGTTGTATAGATTTTCATATGAATTTTAATAAATGATTTCAATTCTAAAGTGATGTAAATATGTTGTATAGATTTTCATATGAATTTTAATAAATGATTTCAATTGTAAAGTGATATAAATATGTTGTATGGATTTTCATATGAATATGAAATGATTTTATTTGTAAAGTGATGTAAATATGTTGTATGGATTTTAACTATTGAATTTATGTTAGAGTTTTATTAATGAATGACTAAGTGTGTAATTGTTATGGTTATATATATTTTTTGTAATATTAAGATCTAAAATGTTTAAGAGAGTACTGAACTCAATAAGGAAAGAGGGTTAGGATAATTAATTTGGGAAGAGAAATGGAAGGTTGTAAAGTAGCATAGAAGTTGGATTCTTTATGAAATTTCATTTTTCTTTGTTAATTGTTGTTCATTGGATGCTTTAGAGGTAAGGTATTTTTTTTCTAGGTTATTCTAGAAAATAAACAATGTCATGCCTATTTGAATAGTTAATGGAAGGTATCACGAATGTTTAGTTGTGAAAAAATTTGTCGAATATGGAATCAATAGGGTGTGGTAAGTGAAAGGTAAGTGTATAGCTAGTCGTGTTAGTCTTTGTGGTCATATAGCTTGACTTGGGGTGGAAAGTAGTGCAATGCATGCTTACAATTAAGTGAGAAATTACTTATACATAGTTTCTTGAATTATTTTGGCTTAAAAAATAAATGCTTTATTTATTATTTTCATTCTATTTTTGTAAATTTACAATATAAATTCATTTTTTATTATGAATAAATGGAAATGAAATCCCTAAATCACATAAGTTAATTGATGCACTTTAATTATTATTATATTATTTATACAGGTATAAATCTCCCTATCTCCTAGGAACCTTCTAGAAAGCCTTCTCACATTTATTACATCCAACTACCATAGTGGGCCTTTATTAATATATTAATTGAATGACCACATTCGCATATATTAATTGACTTCCACTAATAACACATAATTGCATTCCCATTGGGTACCTCCCTAGGTACCCCATATTACCTCCCTAGGTATACTACATTAGGGTATTGACTTCCTCAACCCTCAATTAGTGAAATCATCTTTGGACCTTCTATAATGTTATAGAAAATACCCTACATGGTTATCCCCACACATTTAAGTATGGAGGCAAGCATGGCATCCACTCGCACCACGGTGATCAATATGGTAGGTCAACTTGCGGGAGACATAACTTTCACATACGAACTCCGATTGAGGTGATTATTGCACCATTAGAAAGGTATCAATGTGTATAATATAGTTGGTGGCTCCATATTAAGGTTTGGGCGATAAAAAGTGTCATTTGATGCCTCAAAATTTCTCTAGAATAATTTAAATGTTTTTTTTGGACCCAAATTTCCAAATTTTGACTACCTGCTAAAATGGCTTTGCAAGTTGATTCCTTCAATTTATTCACTCATAAAGGATTGAGAAGATGAAAATTAATATTATGATCTAATCCAGATCATACCCACATCGAAGTTACTTCAAGTTTTTCTAGTTTAGCGTCAAACTCAACCAACCACTCTAGAGGAAGAGTGTTTGTGCTCCCCAATTCCATAAAGAATTAATGTTTTTTTCCACATTCGGACTAGAGTGCATTATCGAAGCCAACCAACGTTTTTCCAAGACCAGGCTCCTAGGTTCAAATCCAATAAATCATGTAAAGTTTTGAATGGTCCATTTTTTCAAAGTTTCTACGAACATCCTTTTGCTAGTGAAGCGCCCCACCACGGTCGTGTTTTGCATACTCAAAATATCATGTAACTTTACACCCTCCCCCAATACAAGGTTGACACCTTCAACCGTGTGCTTAATGCATTTTCTTTTGGTCTTTCTCTCTAACATAGTTCCTGGTTTGGACTGATCCACATAGGTGGAAGGGTTTCACATAACACTATCACTCATCAAATCCTCACCACATAGGTGGAAGGGTTTCACATAACACTATCACTCATCAAATCCTCAGATTTGAATCTTCCAGATTTTGTTTAATAAAAAAAACAGTTTATTTCCCCAACTCCAGAGCATAGGATCCTTCATCATTGAAGGGATTTACCCGTTCCACCCATGAGAAGTCATGAGAACTTGGCTCTGCATCATCGAATAGTGAGTAGACGTCTGGATTTTTCAGGCACTAGAGAATATATACGATAAAAAACCCTCAAATATATACCATTGATGTACAACATCAAATTTAAAATACCCAACCACTTATTCACGAGACACTTTAAATATTACCAAGATAGACCTAAAAGATTAATAAACTTATTAATTAAAAAAATATTAATTAAAAAATTAAACATAAAATTAAAAAACTCCATTATTTTTCCAAGCCATGATAATATTATTATTAATTATTTTTATATTTTTCCCAGTGATAATAATATTATTATTAATTATTAAAAAAAATAATAATATTTTATTATTATTTTGTCTAAAACATTTTAAATATTATTATTTTATATACCATTTATGTATAACATCAAATTTAAAATACCCAACTATTTAATCACAAAACACTTTAAATATTACCAAGATACACATCTTGAAGACCTCAAAGATTATTAAACTTATTAATTAATAAATAAATAATTAAAAAAATAAACATAAAATAAGAAACGCTCCATTATTTTTCCACAACATACTAATATTATTATTAATTATTTTTAAAATAGAATAATAGTTAATAGTTTTTTTATTATTTTGTCTAAAACATTTTTAATATTATTATTTTATATAACATTTATGTACAACATCAAATTTAAAATAACCAACGACTTCAAATATTACCAAGATACCCATCTTGATGACCTAAAACTAAAAGATTAATGAACTTATTAATTAATAAATAAATAAACAAACATAAATTATTTAATTGATGCACTTTAATTATTAGTTAATTGATGCACTTTAATTATTATTATATTATTTATACAGGTATAAATTATCATGTTATTGAAATTTTAATAGATTCAAATTTATATTGAAAAATTGGAATTAAAATTACATTAGTATTTTGAATTTGGTAATTCTTTTAAAGAAAAAATATATATTAGATTTTTAATTTACAATAAGAATTAATTATAATAAACACCATAAAAAAAAAAATATATATATATATATATATATATATTAGATTTCTAATTTACAATAAAAATTAACTATAATAAACACCAACACCATTGTTATGATGAACACTTATCATTTAGAAGAAGTTGCATTTTTGCATAAGTTAGCATTGACATTTCAAATGGTTTTACTAAGGACAATAATGCTTTTTTTTTTGTCTATTACAAATCTATCTTTATTTTTATCCATGAAAATAATGATAAACCTTAATATGAAAAGTTATATGTTTATAAATGTTTTTTCTTTTTTTAAATATCCAACAAAAATAGAAGTTATATTTGTATATAACTTAATAGGTTTTAAAGTGGAATACTATATAACATAGTTGGTTTTAAACTGTATAACATAAGATATGGTCATTTATTAGGCTCTTTCAAAAGAAGGAATAAGATGTGATATGAGATTTAGTTTCATTCACTAAATTGATTTATAAAAAAGGAGTTTTTGAATGGATATTGAAAATAAAGTTAAATACATAGAAAAAAAATTCTCTTAAAAATAAAAGCTACTTTTTATTTCTTAAATTGTAATTAATTAATTATAATTTAGTTTATTTAAAATCATTAAAGTCACTTTTTGTTGCTATGCAAGAAATGTTTTAATTATGCAGAAATATGTATATTTATTGGAAATTGACACATTTAATGATTTTTTAATTATAAACTCTAATCGTAGGGTTATCAATTGAAGATGATGACATATTCTTAGTAGTCTTTCTATTATGAGATTTAATGTTTATAATTTTCTATCATTTTTTAATGTATCATTTTTTAATGCATTGTTAACTTATTTACTTTTTTACATTTACTTAATCATGTTAAAAAATTACTATGTAACCATGTCATTACCACATTTAGGTGATTAACAAACTTACTTAACATTAAATATTTATTTTACCATTAACTTTTATCTTTTACAACATCATATTTACATTTCTGCAACTTTTAGCCATAGCTCTGGAAAGCAACTGTCATATTTGCCAGGTGTTTCATTTTTTTTACATGCACTTGGTAATGGAGGACGCCAATGGAGGATTCTAAGAGTCCCGGCAGCTAGAATAATAAGTACAGCTTGTTGGGTTTATCCACCCACCTCGCCATGACAGTGGCGAATTGTCATTTCAAATATGTATTCTTTGTCTTTATTGCAATGCTTGAGATAGACCCGATGAGAGTGCACTGTGTGCGAATCTGTACCATCCCAATATTAAATTGAACTACCAGTACTACGTTTGCTTATGCCTCACATGATAGAAACCTCCATATTTCGACGTCTCGTGTTGTCACTGAACGCTAACAAGTGATTTTCACGTCCATAATTTGGATTCACTAAAGGATTCAAATATATAAAAATTGAATCGTTCTATGGCAGAGAGCATGGGAGGTTGTTTCCTTCATTACTCAATTTAGATTGATGTTATGAATGTTGTATGGCAGAGAGCATGGGAGGTTATTTCCTTCATTACTCAATTTAGATTGATGTTATGAATGTTGTAAGAAAGCTTTATATACGTATATATGTATATCTGGCTTTATATCCACGCAAAAAATATAATGATGTCAAACACCCCGTTGCGCCATTGCCAAAATTGCAAACCCTAGGATTTTCCCAAATTGTGATATAAGATTCATCAGTATTGTCATACATTTAACTCACTCATAACAATGGAAGTAAAAAGACCCAATAGTCATACTAAAATCAGATAACATATTTCATTGTAAACCGGGTTAATTGAAATATTTAATCATTTATGAAACACCAGGAAACGTTTTTCATTTTGACCAATACTACTGTGATGGACATAAATGAATGCACATATGTCTGTCACAAAATCCATGCAAACTAAATTACCCTAATCATTTTTAGATTGGAAAGAATACAAGGTAGTCTCTGTCTTTTGTTGCTTCGTTTTTTACTCAATGCAGATTGATGTTATCAAGGTTGTAAGCAATCTTTCTATACTTATATATCGCCTTATATCCAGTCAAAAAAATACACTCATGTCGTTGCTTTTGTAAACCCTGTGCTATTCCCAAATTGTAATATATGTTTATCAATATTGTCATACATTTAAGTTGTAATAATGGAAGTAAAAGGGTTCAATAGCTATACTAAGATCAAGGGACATATTTCATTGTAAGCTGAATTAATTGGAATATTTTTATACTTATATATCGCCTTATATCCAGTCAAAAAAATACACTAATATCGTTGCTTTTGTAAACCCTATGCTATTCCCAAATTGTAATATATGTTTATCATATTCCCAAATTGTAATATATGTTTATCAATATTGTCATACATTTAAGTTGTAATAATGGAAGTAAAAGGGTTCAATAGCTATACTAAGATCAAGGGACATATTTCGTTGTAAGCTGAATTAATTGGAATATTTTCAGATCATCTATGGAACACACGAAACGTTTTTCATTTTGACAGATACTATTGTTATTAACATAAATGAATGCACCAAAATGTTTACAAACTAAATTATCCTAATAATTTTTAGGATAGAAAACATTATTAATTTTTATATATATGTTTTTTTTTTTTTTTTTTTTTTAATTTAAAAAAAAATCAATTTCAAATGAGAAAT
>CBVK0102006388.1:0-10493 GCA_900067695.1 Picea abies
GCTCTGATGATTTGTCTTAATTTGGAAGTGTTTCCCCAATAGATAAGGGTGCCAGAGATCCACTGCATGTAGAATAACCAAAATTTCCTTTTCATATATTGATTGGCCCAAATGTTGTTCTGACAGTTGTTTGCTGGTAAAGGCCAAAGATCGAACATCTTGCATAAGGACTTCTCTAATTCCTCTCTCGAAAGCATCACATTCTAGGAAAAAGGTATTTGTGAAGTCAGGAAGGGCCAAGACAGGAGTGGTGCACATATCCACCTTCAAGGCTTGAAAGGAATGATTAGATGATGGAATCCAAGTGAAATAATTATTTTTAAGGAGAGCATTGAGAGGCATTGTAATCTTTCCATAATTCTTAACAAACTTGCGATAATAGCCTGTTAAACACAAAAAGCCACAAAATCTTTTGAGAGTCTTAGTGTGAGGCCAATCTTGTATAGCTTCAATATTCTTAGGGTTCACCCTGACACCTGCCTTGCCAACAATATGACCCAAGTACTCGACTTATGAGACTCCAAAATCACATTTATATTGTTTGAGGAAAAGTTGGTGCTGAGAGAGTAAATGAAGAACTAGATCCACATGAGCAAGATGGGTTGTCCAAGTTTTACTATAGATGGGAATATCATCAAAGAAAATAAGAAAAAATTATGGAGAAAAGGATGAAAGACATGTTTCATGAGGCTTTGGAAAGTGGAGGGATCATTACACAATCCAAAGGGCATGAACAAGAACTCATAGTGGTCCTCATGAATTTGAGATGCAGTATTAGTAATTTCTTCCTCTTTGATACGTATTTGATGGTATCCAGAACAAAGATCAAGTTTAGTAAAGAACGGGGCACCACTTAATTCATACAAGAGATAATCAATGACAGGAATGGGAATTTTTTCTTTGATGGTGAGTTTGTTGAGGGCTTGGGACACAGGCACCAAGAGCCTTCTTTCTTAAGTACCATGATGTTGGTTATTACTTTATCTTCCTACTTCTTAGGCTGAACCAGGTTTAGATCTGAACAAGTTTCCAACAAAGCCCTCTAAAACTATCAGCCCTCCTGGTAAACCAGAAGGAAACACAACACACAGTGTACTGCACAGTCTCACATGAGATAGTTCTATGGGTGACTACAATACTTAGATGCTTGCAGTCTAGGAAAGAGTGGGGATCAGGGTTGGTATTTCATTATCTTAGGCCTTGATCTGATTTTCTTCTGTTAATCTTACTGTTCATTCATCTACTCAATCTATGAATGCATTCTACTAGATTTAACATCTAATAGATTCTGTAGAATTAACCATTCATCCATTCATAATCTAACTATTTGCAGAAGGGAAACATGCAATTCATCACATCACATAACATATGACTTTATTGTGGTTCACCCCCTCCTGGGATGCGTCCACAAACATATGGCTCTCAATCTCTTTTATTATAGTTTTGCAAAAGATGGTGTTGTGCACAATACATTCCTCTCTTTGTTGGATTAGGATCTATTATGAGGCAGACTAGATCACACCAGGCTCCCCATACTATGATCTAACCCTTAAGATCTGAACTACTTTCCTTCCTATAGCTCAACAACTTACAAAAAAGTAACAGATCTTACAATCTTCTTCCTAGCTACGCAAAGTAGTCCTCTCTAACATGCTAGAAAAACCTCTCGACCTATACCTCATGGCTAATTATTTATACTTATGCTTGGCTTATCAGCCATTACAATATCTTACAAAAACCATAACCCTAATGTAGTTAGGTTTCCCTGGATGTACGCCTTGCATGATTTCCTTGAACGTGCCGCTTTTCCTTCCAGTTGTAATTTTCTCATTCTGGATTTTTCCCCCCGAAATAAAATCTCCTCAAAATAGTCCTGTGCCCAAAAGGCCCCCAACACTAACATGTGGCTGGCTAGTCCCGATCCACGTAGGCATTGCGTGCTCCCTCAATAGCCTCTGCTAGGATGTGGACCTTGTGTGTAAGTTCCCTTCCTTTGGCTTGGATTTGTGTGACTTTTTCTATTAGTGCCTCTAGTGCTTGAGTTGTGACCTCCTCTTGTATGATTACTGCACACTCTTCCTGTGTTTGCGCCATGTTCTTCTTTTCCTCCTCCATCTGCGAGATAATATCCCTTGCTTTCTCTTGGAGAGGTTCCATATGGGCTTGTTATTCCTACTTCTGCCTCTGTGTAGCTTTTATCTCTGCCTGCAACTTCTTCATATCCATCATCCCTTTCAGATGCTCGATAATGCTCATCATCTTTTGCCTCTACTTGATGTCCTATATTGTTGCGCTTATTCTTTCTTCCTCCTGGTTCCACTCTCGGACCTTTTCATCTTCCTCTAGCGTTGTCCAAAGATGCGATAATTTATCAAACAATTCTGCTGCTGTGTTGACTTGTTTCCCCATATCTTATAGTTGGAGTGCAACTTCTGCTTTCCTCTTCTCTCGGACCTCAGGCAGAGTCATAGGATTGAGCTTCTCTTTTAACTCCTTGATTTCTTTCTTGTACTAGTCAATTTTATGCGCGATGAGGTTGATATTCTCCTCTGTGCTACTCTTTGCTATCTGTGTGTTGTTCGGGATTCAATTATATGATATATTCAATCCCTGCTCTATCCTATCCATGCATTCCTTTTCTTCCTTGGTTTCAATCTTGATCTGCTCGAATACCAATTCTAACACTTCCTTTCCATTCTTCGTATGTTGCAAGTTTGTTGTGTCTATTTGTGCGCACAACTGCACCTCCTGCGTGAAACTAACTTGAAGATTATACAGTGCCTTGGTTGGTATCCTTTCCAGTAGCAAGTCTACTTGTGCCAGATCCTTCAGTGGTGTCTAGGCTATCATTTAATCCATCTCCAACATGTTGGGTGTAATTGTGAACGTCGGGCTCGCCTGTGCTATAATTTGGATGGTATCCTACTCCCTCGATGCGACCCTTTCCTTTGCTTCTATTCTTGCTGGGACTAAATCTGTCCCTCTTCCAGTTCTGTGCACTCCTATGATCTATTCTAGGACCTTCCTTATATCATATAACTCGTCTTGGATTCAACCTCTTTGGTGTTGGGCATACTCAAACTCCTCAGCTACGTGTTCCTGCACTTTTTCGACCATGAGGACTACATCATCCTAAGTGATTGTATACTCAGGTGACTGCTTGTGTGCCTTGGCCTTCTTGTATGAACCCCCTGTATGTATGATTGGCCTCTTGGGTTGCACTATTTCCTGTGGGGTTGCTATTGAGGGGGTTTCTTGTGTTGTTGTGTCCTCCATTCCATGTTCTCTCGCTACTGGGGCAATGTCCTTTTTTCCTGCATGTACATAATTCTTTGGCGCAGTCCCCTTCTTCTGTTGCATTGACTTCTGCGTTGTTTTTGGATTTTTAGGCACATCTTTGTCTCCTGCAGGTGTCTTGGTTTTCCCTACATCTACCTCCATACTGTTAGGTACTTCTTGATTTAAGATTGGAATTTTCCAATCATCATTCCAATCTCTCATGGCCATTTCTACGTCTTCCTCCATGATGCAGTATCTTAATTGTAGCCACTCCTTACCCTGATCCCTACACGCTTGGACCACATGTTGTTCCTTGATGCTTTGAATTTAGCTATGTCCTTGAACTGCATGATCACGTCTGGAGTGGTTCTCCAAGAATTCAAAATACTCTCCTGTATTTAACTGAAGTACCTAGCAAATGTACCTCTATTGGCACTTCTATGTTTTGGGTCCGAGTTGCTCCCAATGATGTGTACCACGCTGTGCAAAAATGACCTATCCACTCACAAAAATGAGAGTACGGGGGCTCCTTCCACCTGATTAATGCGATCAACATAATCAACCATGAGTAGTGGAACTCTGTTCCCAAGTCCTACATGTCTTTGCATTCATCGAAGAACAGGTTAAATAGATATGGGGCCTAACTGAGCAAGGTGCCACTAGTGCACTGTGCTACAGCTACGACGAACCTGGCAAGGATTTCCTCCTTGCGACATTTTTAAAGCATCTTGCAGGCCATGAGTTTGGTGGCCATTCTCGTCATTGTGTCATTGATCCTCTTTATAATGATCCTACGCAATCCCCTCTTTGTGCCACATGTTTTATTCATTTCCTCAGCTAGGTATTTCTCCTTTGTTTTGTCATCAAGGTACTGCATGGGAATCTCTCCCATAGTTGGAAGACCTGTGATGAAGGAAATGAGTTCTACGTCTATTGACACAGGCTCCTCCAACCATAAGAATCCTCCATAGAGGACTTCCATCAACTTCTTGACATAGTTGTTTGCCTCTTTTCCCCTGTCGAAGTGGGAAATTTCTAGAAGATTCAAAATTCCAGTGTTGGCCAGGTTGACTGCCCATTATATTGGTTGTAAAATTGGGTTGCAAACGGGGCCTGTGCCTATGCTATCAAGATATACTTACTGTGTAAACTATGGGAATTTTTAGCATCGACCACCTCATGGTTTGAATAGCGTAGTCTTTCCACGCATCCGAGTAGGTTAGGTGCGACCTGCATCCCTTCTGGAATGCATGGTAGGAATATTTCTGCGTCAGGCTATCGATGTGGTGAAAACACCATGGGCTGCTTGCACTTTCTTCTTGGTGGCTCACTTGAGGTTCCAACCTCCATCTGTCTCTGCTCGGTGTCGGATTTTGGCTGGTCGGTAATATCTTCCAACAGACCCTCCTGCTACTGTGCAGACCCAAATTTTTGTGGTTGTCTTGGCGCAGTGACTTATGTTTGTAACTTGGTGGCCCCATTTACTTGATTGGCTCCTTCAGTCCTCGCAGGTCTCTGTGGGTTGTTTGTGTCTTCGGCCTGTCATTCTTGTGCACTTTCCTGCATATCGATGTACATGGCAGCTGTTGTGGGGGCTCGTGTCTCTTCCTCCAACGGTGTAGGGCTTGCTGGTTCTTCGTGTGGTGAGGGAATTGCGTCAACATCGACAAATTCCCCTCTATGTGTGTTTTCTGGCTCGACCTCGCTGAGGCCCTTTGACCCTGCTACAGGTTTTCCTGGCTGCGTGGCTTAATGCACCCATCTTTGGTGGTGCCATCATGGGTACTGGTTGGTTTTCTTCGAATGGCTTCGACTGGTCTGCACTGCGTAGTTGTCTATTCTCCTTTTCTCTGTGTGCTCTCTATCTCTGGAATTTCGCAATTTCACAATAAATTATTCTTTTCCCACGTTCCCTTTTATATAGAGTCTGTCATGAATGCTATGAATCTTCTCAGAGAAGCTTCTCTGGTTGTAATGAATGTGATAAATCTGTTTGTGTACGTTCCATTAAATTTCATAAATTCCACCAGTTGGCGCCTTTTTGTTGTAACCATCATTTTTCGTTTTTACGCTTTCTCTGACCGTAACCATCATTTTTCATATTTTTGATTTTTCTGACCATTGGTCCCTTTTCCAGCACACTGATCATCTTGAGTGCACGGTGTATTTCTGATGTATCCTTTCCTTAATGCACAGTGTATCACCCATATGTTGCATGCATACATTTTTTTTCTTTCGTCGCGCTGAGTCCCTTTTCTGCTACTCTGTGTCCCCTTTATTTTCCAACTTCTACTATAGTATACTATGTACATGATTTCTTACTACACTGTAATTTTTAAGTGCTTGGAGGTCGACTGTCCTTGTACAGTCTCAATCTACTCCCATTGATCATTCATTTTATCTCCGCTCCTATGAGATCCTTTTGTTGTACAACTCCCCTATCTGTGACAATTTTTGCTTCATAGGGTCCTAGCCAATGTATTCTGAACTTACCAGGATGTTGCAAAACTTTACTGTCATAGAGAAAGACTAAGTCTCCTTCCTTGAAACTCTTTCTTTTGATATTTCTGTCATGCCAAGCTTTATCTCTTTCTTTCTGCACCTCCTAATGAAATCCTTCTAGAATCCTATCTTCCTCCATCTCCATAAATTGATTCAACCTTTCCTTCAGTGCACCTCTTTCTGTCATGTTGGTGATTGTTGCGACGCGCAGGCTAGGTGCCATGAATTCTAATGGCACCACTGCATCTTGTCCATACACCAACATGAATGGTGTCCATCCTGTCAATGTTTTGCATGTAGTCTTGTATGCCCATAGTACTTCCGGTATATTCAAATCCCAATCATCCCTGTTGACATTGCAAATCTTAGTTAAGGCATTCTCTAGGATCTTATTGAAGGCTTCCACTATTCAATTTTCCTGTGGATGGTATGGTGTACTCTTCTAATGGTAGACTTCAATTTCCTCAGTCATATCCCTAACAATACTGTTGATAAAGTGAGTGCCTTCGTCACTCATCAAAATCCTTGGACAACCAAATCTAGTGATCACTTGTTCAAACAAGAAGTGTGTTGCTATCTCCGCACAAAAATATTTGTCTGGTGTTGCTTCTTCCCATCTTGTTAGGTATTTTGTCGCAGTGATGATATACCTTGTTCCCGACCTCTTTTCTGGTGGGTTAATTAGTCCCACAAATTCTATTTCCTATTTTTCGAATACTTTCAAGGTTACTTGTGGTTTTAGGGGCATCTCATCCCTTCTGTTAGGTTTACCCACCCTTTAACAAACATCACATCTCTAGAAATAGTCCTTAGCATCTCTATGAATGGTTGGCCACCATTGTCCTGCGTGCAATACCTTCTGCATGGTATATTTTCCAACATAATTCCCTCCAACTATTCCCTCATGGGATTCTACCAAAATCCTAGGCTTTTCATGTTTTAGGATGCATCTCCTCAAAATGTTGTCAGCGCCCATCTTGTATAAGTGTCCTGTAATCAGTTGATAGTATGCAACTTTGACTACCATATTTTTCTTTTGCGCAGTGTTAAACTCTTGTTGTGCAGTTCCTGTACTCAAGTATTCAATGATATCAACACAATATTCATCAACTACTTGGTTTGAAAATAATTTCACATCAGGGAAGTTATCTTCCAAGTTGGTAGGTTCTTCTCCATTGGTTACCCTTGACAAGTGATTCGGTCCTGCATTCAGCTTCCCTGGTTTGGCTATCACCTCAAATTCGAATTCCTGAAATAACAATAGCCATCTACATATCCTCCCCCCCAACATTGGCTTGTTGACTAGGTGTTTGAGGGTTGAATGATTTGTGAACATCTTAAAGTGTTTACCCAGTAAGTAATGTTTGAACTTATTAAGTGCATAGACCATAGCTAGGCCTTCTCTTTCCGTATTATTGTAGTTCTTCTCTAATTCTGATAGTTTTCTGCTAGCAAATACTATAGGATGATCCAATTCCCCTACTATTGGCTATGAAAGAATTGATCCCAATGCTATAGATGATGCATCTACATGCACATGGAATGTATTTTCCCAATATGGGAATACTAGAATAGGTGTTGTGACCATTTTTTATTTTAGAGTGTCCAAACCTTGTTGACAGTCTCATTCCACTAAAATTTAGTATCTTTCTTTAACAATTTCTCCATTGGGCCAGTGATCTGTGCATGACCTTTTATGAATTTCCTTTAGTATCCTGTGTGTCCCAATGTTTCTCTCAAATGGTGCACTGATTTTGGTGGTGGTAAATTGACAATCACTACAATCTTGGCAGGATCTACTAGAAAGCCTTGTTTTCACACTATGTTTCCCAACATTATTCCAAAAGGTGTCCCAAAGATGCACTTCTTGATATTCAATGATATCTGACACTGTCTACATATTTCCAACATCAACCTTAACACTTCCACATGGTCTTTTAACATACTATATACGGTCCAATCATCCAGATAAACTTATAGAAACTGATGTATGAACTCCTTAAAAGAAGCTATTACAACCCTTGAAAATATAGTTGGTGCATTCTTCAGACCAAAAGGCATGACTATGTACTAGTAGGATCCCCATTATGTGGAAAAATTGGTCTTGTACATGTCTTCTAGAGCTATCTTGATCTGATGGTAACCTAAGAATCCATCTGTAAATGAGTATTCTTCGTGGCCTCCTACATTCTCTAATACCTCATCTGTAAAAGGGGTAGGGAAAGTGTCATGTATGAAAGAATCATTCAGTTTCCTCAAGTCTACACAAATCCTTATCCCCCCTTGTTTCTATTCCTGTACTACCATAGGGCTTACCCATTCAGATTCCTCAACTGGTTCTATGATACTAGCATCCAACATTCTATCAATTTCTGCTTTTATATTGGGTTTAGTCTATATGGTCTCTGTCTGACAAATCTAGCCTCAAGTTTGAGAGGGATCTTCATCTCTCCTATGTCTCCTGCTATGCCTTTCATTTCTGAAAATGTTGTTGGGAATAGGTCATTGTACTCACACAATAATTCTGTTATTCGTTCCATTGTTTGTTCATCCAAATAGTCTCCAATGCTGGCCATTTTGGGATTATCAGTTGTCCCAATTTTGACTTTCTTCACCTTGATTGTTGCAGCAAAAACTTTGGATTCTATAGATGGACCTTCCACCTCTCTTTCACCTTCAAATTCTGTAATATGAACATTATGTGGGCCATCTTCATCTGGTGCTTCTTCCTGCACATGGTAGAATGATAATAGTTCTTTGACTATCTTTCTGTTTTGTTGTTGACACTCTGTCATGAGTTCAACCTCTGGTTCCTAAAGAAATATCACTACTCTGATTTGTTTGAGTGTTGAATCAATGTTGGGGTTCTCATGTTCAAATAAGAAAGTGATTGTAAATTTTTTTTTGTAATGTTGTTCATTTTGCAGTGCCTCTGCACAACTCTTGATCTACATACGAGTTCACTAGGATTCCTTCCAATGTGTGGATGAAGGGATGAGGCCATTCCTCCGGTGGTGTCATCCTCCATAGTATTTTGCACTTCTGCAAGTGTTCTGTTGGTGTCCCTTGTCCATCATATCTCTATATCTCATTGCTTGTTAGCTTTGCATAGAATCTAATGAACAATAGTCGTTACATTGGTACCAGTCCTTAGTTGTTTCTTTGTGCACACCCCACCATCTTGCCGGTGTTTCCTTGAGTGCGATTTCTAGGGATAAGAGACTTTGAATCTCTAACACTCCGTCTTCGTATATTGTTAGTAATTCTTCTAGGTCATTTAATCCATGAAAACTGGGAGGTTATCTTATCTTTGTACCCACCCATCTTACTAAGTTTATTCTTGTGCACCTTCTTGTGGATACTTCATGTAATCTTTGCTACCAATTTTCCAACCTTGTATTTGAGTCAGAAGCACAAGATGTGATACTTTTCCAACTGAGTACTCCATCTGTAGTTGGGTTGACATAATATTCTTCGCGCGTAGTGGTTCTGTATAACTGGTTGATTTCCTCCATATCTAAGCAAGTGGGTTCTACAAACCCTTCTCCTTCTGATGGATCTAATGGCGCAATAACTCTGTATTTCTCTGATTCAAATGTCATATTCCTTGTCTTCAAGTTGATTATGGCCTAGTTATCAAATGCCCAATCTAGTCCAAGCAATGTTGGATAAGGTGTTGTACCATATAATATCTCTATCACTTCAAAATATTCCTTGTTGTGCACTCCATCCAAACATACTGTCACATCCTTAAGTCTCCCAATTGGTAGAACTCTGTGTTGGTTTTCTAGCTTCAATTGGTCAGGGGAATAGCCTAGTGTGGGATCTCCCATGCATTTCCATGTCTTCTTGCGTAACACATTTACCTCAAAGCCTAAATATAGTATGATATCCCCCATATTGAAATCTCTAATGTTGGCATTCAATCTAAATTCCATGCTTGTCCTCCTTCTTGTATGGAGGTGATTGACTATTTTTTGCTCTAACTTCCCCTCTACTTCTGTGTTACATCTTTCTAACATATCTTGCAAAACTTTAACAAATTATGGATCATTCTATAGCTTAACGTATTTATGGTACTTACTTGTTATATCACTTGTGTTTCATTGGTGTGGTCCATTGATAACAACATATAGTACATTGGTACGTTCTGAGTATGTTGTGTGGTTGATGTAGATGCAACAACTTGCTTGAGGAACTCCTGTCTTGCCTCCTTGAATATTTCTTTTTCTTTTTCCACATCAAACTATTTCTATGGTTCAATATTTTTCTTCACCCATTGGTGTTGTGCTGGATTATGTTGTACTATGTCAAATCCTGTCTTAGATCCCCTGCTGATCAGGGGATCAAATTTTGCTCAAAAATTCAAAGTGCTCAGAATTGCTTCAAATAGAACGGGAGCATAGGCCTTGTCTTTAAAAACCCAACGCAACTTGTTTGGGTTCAAACGGACATCGGGAGCGAGAGATATCATGTTCTGTTCAAAATGACAAACAAGCAAAAAAAGGGGTGCTGACTGTACAGTTCGTACAATCCATATGGACACTGATGTGGCAGGCCGTACGACATGTGGCAGACAACTATTTTCACATTTGGCAGGTGACATGGCTTGTTTGCAGCGAATGGAATGGCGACATGTGGCCCAATCAATGTCCGCCATGTGTCCCCTATTTATTGGTTTAAAATTTATTTGGAGTCCACCGGAATCGACC
>CBVK0102006397.1:0-11276 GCA_900067695.1 Picea abies
CCCCGAGGTTGCATAGCTCAATGAACGAGGAAAACACTAGGTGTGTGAAGGAACTCTCTCCATATGCTTGCATGCAAGCATGGGGAGTCTGTCCACCATCACGAGCGAATCACAATGAAATGACTTTCCCACCTAAACCTTCATGTTCCCAGGTTGACACATGTCTTCCTGAAGTTGCATGAGCTCCACTTAACATTCATTCCCTTCCCATAGGAACCTAGGACAACATAGGTTTTATCCAAACCTTATCCTCTAGGAAATAATGCTATAATATTATTCCCTTAGAGGTAAGCCCTCTAGCTTAGCCCCTTTTCCTAGAATCTTAGCCCCTTCCCTTTCCCTACCTAGTGGAGCTTAGTTCCCCATAACTCTTTCTTTGTGATCGATCTACACGCAGCGATGTAATTATATTTATGATGTGAGTATTTACATATACAAAATCAGGCTTAATGGCCTTATCATCTAGGTTGTTCAGCCTAATAAACACATAATCCTTCTAGCTTATTATAACTCGTCTCACCAACCTATCAAACATGTTTACAATTCATAATTACAATTGGGGTTATACCTAGGGATATTAGAATGCCCTCCCCTTATTTTTGTGCTATCCTCAATGCAACTTGTTTATACATATACAATTCAAAAATTCTTCAAAAATATCCAAGCTTTAGCTATTGGAAGCATGTTATCCACCAAGTTCTCTACTTTCAAGCACTATTTTTGGTGTTCATACTGCATCTGAAATTCGATTTCTCTATTCCATAGAGCTGCTTTAGGAAAAAATTCATCTCATTGTTCCTTATTACATGCTTCAATTAAAACTCATTGAATGAACCGACTGGCTGTAGATCCACAATGTTCCTACTAGCCTTAGATCTCACTATCAATAAACTCTCAGCAGGGGATATGACTCCACGGATATAAACACTCTTCTCATACACCTATTCATTCAAAAGCAACATTAGAACATACATGCAATATATATACATGCAATTCTAATAACATTATAACCTATATATAAGATACACAACATGAAATGAATAGAGAATTGATACTTATCTTTTGATTGAGAAGACCTTCCACCCCCGAGAAGGGCTATGACTCCATCAGGGCAATGGCTTTCCAAGATAGCCACAATCCACAATCCATATCAACATGGTCTAGGCCAAGGTACCAAACCTCAAAAATAATCCAACCAACAGTCTCTTATTCCTCACATTCTTGTGCAACCGAAGGTAGTATGCACCTTCCTTCCAGGGCTCCAACACAGGCTAGACAGGAATTCTCAGAGCACCGTGGCTCTAGGAGTTAAAAATTCCCTCAAAGGTCTCTAGGTACCCTGTAGGCCTCATACCGGAGAACCTATCCCCACACTTCTCCCTCCAGGGCTCTATCCTTCTCCATGGAAACCCAAGGAGAAGTGTACACACACCTAGATCCACCAAGGATCCACAGGGTAAGATCTATTGTCTTCAATCAGTGTCTTCCCCGAGCTACTCTTTGTAGTCAACATTCCAAATTTAATCAATATCATATCATCTGCATCACCCACATGTAGTTATCATGAGAGAACATAAAGAATTCATTTAGGAACTCAAACTTAGTTCAAAAGGGAATTCAAATTTTCCCCAAAACATGAGAATCTATTTCATCATTCTTCTTGTTTGTTTCCATATCAGGAGTGCAGTATTCCTGGTGGTTTTCCACAAGAACCAAACTAAATACCATTTTTTATGCAATGCTTCCTCTTGCATACAACCAACAATTGTCAGTATTTCCTATACATCATAATTCAATTATAATATGTACAAAACCATATGCAGTGATCTTAGAATTGCCCACACCTAGAAATTCAATCATAATTACCAAACAATTTAATAAAATAGAATGAATCATCATTCTATGCATATGCATGTTCTCAATGCAACTTGTTTATACATATACAATTCAAAAATTCTTCAAAAATATCCAAGCTTTAGCTATTGGAAGCATGTTATCCACCAAGTTCTCTACTTTCAAGCACTATTTTTGGTGTTCATACTGCATCTGAAATTCGATTTCTCTATTCCATAGAGCTGCTTTAGGAAAAAATTCATCTCATTGTTCCTTATTACATGCTTCAATTAAAACTCATTGAATGAACCGACTGGCTGTAGATCCACAATGTTCCTACTAGCCTTAGATCTCACTATCAATAAACTCTCAGCAGGGGATATGACTCCACGGATATAAACACTCTTCTCATACACCTATTCATTCAAAAGCAACATTAGAACATACATGCAATATATATACATGCAATTCTAATAACATTATAACCTATATATAAGATACACAACATGAAATGAATAGAGAATTGATACTTATCTTTTGATTGAGAAGACCTTCCACCCCTGAGCAAGGTTATGGCTCCATCGAGGCAATGGCTTCCCAAGATAGCCATGGTCCACAATCCATATCAACATGGTCTAGGCCAAGGTACCAAACCTCAACAACACTCCAACCAACGGTCTCTCATTCCCCACATGCCTGTCCCACCCCAGGAGTGTACACCATCACTGTCACATAGTCCATCGGCTGCTACACCTCCCTTTCCTTGGGCTTCAGCAACGAAGGGCTATGACTCCATCAGGGCAATGGCTTTCCAAGATAGCCACAATCCACAATCCATATCAACATGGTCTAGGCCAAGGTACCAAACCTCAAAAATAATCCAACCAACAGTCTCTTATTCCTCACATTCTTGTGCAACCGAAGGTAGTATGCACCTTCCTTCCAGGGCTCCAACACAGGCTAGACAGGAATTCTCAGAGCACCGTGGCTCTAGGAGTTAAAAATTCCCTCAAAGGTCTCTAGGTACCCTGTAGGCCTCATACCGGAGAACCTATCCCCACACTTCTCCCTCCAGGGCTCTATCCTTCTCCATGGAAACCCAAGGAGAAGTGTACACACACCTAGATCCACCAAGGATCCACAGGGTAAGATCTATTGTCTTCAATCAGTGTCTTCCCCGAGCTACTCTTTGTAGTCAACATTCCAAATTTAATCAATATCATATCATCTGCATCACCCACATGTAGTTATCATGAGAGAACATAAAGAATTCATTTAGGAACTCAAACTTAGTTCAAAAGGGAATTCAAATTTTCCCCAAAACATGAGAATCTATTTCATCATTCTTCTTGTTTGTTTCCATATCAGGAGTGCAGTATTCCTGGTGGTTTTCCACAAGAACCAAACTAAATACCATTTTTTATGCAATGCTTCCTCTTGCATACAACCAACAATTGTCAGTATTTCCTATACATCATAATTCAATTATAATATGTACAAAACCATATGCAGTGATCTTAGAATTGCCCACACCTAGAAATTCAATCATAATTACCAAACAATTTAATAAAATAGAATGAATCATCATTCTATGCATATGCATGTTCATATTTAATATCTGTAAGTTCTTTACTTTTTTTTTTCTTTTGAACATATTTTTTTTGTTGTAGTCAATGCTTACGTGACTACTTGACTTGCAATTTTTATGTTGTTGAAATGTCCTTAACTTCATGAGTTAACAACATTACAGTTTTTAGTAACAATTATTTCCATGCAATAATATGTATGCATGTACTTACCAAAAACATCCAACAAATGCATTCAAGTATACAATTCTATCACTTACTATGGATGAGTGCAATTCTCAATGCATCTTGCATTGAATTACAAAATTCCCTTTATCTCAGTCATGTATCTCACCATCCATAAGTTAGAATTTTGGCCAATGTCCTGACACATTCCCCACACACTTCCTATTGTTTTCCCAGTTAATTGGATGTCTTCCTTTTCGACCCAAACACTACACCAAGAATATAATTCTATGGTGTTTATTAGTGTTAGAAAAAATCTTGCAGTCCAAGTTTTATCTAAAGGTAGGAAGCTTTTGGTACCTATGTGGTTTTTGTTGGACACATCGACCACACATAGAGGGGAGGTGAATGAGTGTGGTTCTCTTTTTCAAACTTCCCTTTCACAAAAATCCTTAGATTGAAATCACCATTTACTGATTACTTATTGTTGTCTTTTATAACCAGTTAAATGTGAATATACATCAACAATATATATCATCATAAGGTGTTATAACCCTAATTTGTGTCAGACATGCATACCTGCCATCAGGCCATCCCACTTGCCATTTTTTTCCAAGCCACCATTGAACAGATATTCTAAAAAGCCATCATTTTGAAGGCATACACGCCCTGCACCACTGCTTCCCACGTATATATGTTAGTTGACCCATTACAACCCACATATACTGACAAAAGAACAAAAAATATAAAATTGTAGACGAAATATAGATTTTCGGGTAATTTCCTAAACCATTTCACCACCCATAGCCGGTCACTCAACTGGATAACTACCCTCTTTTAGCCTATAAAATAAGAGGTAGGGGTCCCATTTGAAAGAGAGAAAATAATAGAAAAGAAACTCTGCCCTTTTTTGTATTCCCCTTGCCCCAATATTTTGCAACCACTTTTTGATTTCACTGAAGAGGAGAATCATATGTGGAAGCTGTTGGTGCATAGTTGACGAGGAGCCTAGGACTAGATTCGAGGAGCAGTGACCGATCTCACCATTGTAAGTTACTTTTGTGAGGTTAATAGAAATAATTTATTTTCCTGTTCCGCCATATGAGGTGTTCAATATTCATTTCTGATTATATTTTATTAGAACCTCTAACCCATTAATTCATATATAAGATGCATGATTGGATTTCTTTGTTTGTCTATTTATGAATGTAGGTTGGCTTTGGGAGGAAACTTACAGTCGAGGAGCAACTGAATGAAAAAGGGTCGACACCAAACGCAGAGGTCAAGGTAGAGTAAATGGATCCTTTTACCCTTGTGTTTATGTAAGAATGTGGGGTCTATGTCGAGATGATGGTAAAAAGTAGGAGACTTTAGATGGTCATTTCTGCATGCATTACATAACCCTTTGTGCTAGTCTGTAGGGGGTTTTCCCACCCACATCAGAATTGGCAACCATACTGGGGAAGTATCTAGGGTTTTTGGGGCATACTTTTTGGGTGTTTTAAATTGGTTACCTTTTTCTAAGTTTCTGCAAGAGTCTGATTTTTTTAGGGATTTTGGTCTTCCATACCAGTACTCACTGCCTTGATTTCTTGACATTTGGTTTTTCTTTTCAGAAATTTACAGAGGTGTATGTGGCATGTAGTGAGCTTGCAGGCGTACATATGCACCCTATTTTTGGACAACTCGTGTACATACATTGGCTGTTGAAGTGTTAGTAGTGTGCATGTGTTCAAAAAATCTTTTTAAAAAAAGAGGCAATCATCCTCTCCCATGTCAGAAGTCATACTTCTTAGGGGTTTTCTTGATCCATTCCCGGTCTCTGTTGTTGCAGTCTATAGCTTAGGTATGAACTCATATTATATTTTCTTCATTAAAATTTTCCTTGCATATTATTTATCAAAGTAAGTTATGTGTCTTTAAGGGATTTCAGTTTTCAATACCAGTACTCCATGCCTGGTTTGTTGGACTATTAAGTTTTCATTTTTTGAGAAGTTATAGAGGTGTACATGACTTGTAGTGGGCTTGGAAGCGTACATACGCGCCCTACCTCTGGACAACCCACGTACATACACTGGCTAATGAAGTGTCAGTAGCGTGCCTGTGTTGAGAATTTTTGTTTTTGTTTTAGAAGAGGCAATCATCCTCTTCCCTGTCATAAGTAGTACTTTTTAGGGCTTTTCTTGATACTTTCTTGGTCTCTGTTATAACAGTTGGTAGTTTAGGTTTGACCTTGGTATATCTTTTCTTTTTTAAAGTTGTTTTTTCATTTTCCTTTATTCGGTTTTTAGATGGGATAATGAGTATGTTCTGATCTACCTATTTGGTATTGTCAGTGACTACCTGCGGTCTGGGGTGGGCTAGAAGTAATTTATTGGTCTTGTCTTTTCTTTATTTTTTCCCTTTTTTTCTTCAGAAAAGAAGAAAAGAATACATTTTCAAATTTCTTGTTTTAGAAGCATAATATTTTTTTTTTTTATAGATTTCACTTTCTTTGTTTTGTTAAGTAGTTGGTTGTTTGCATTAATAATCAGGAAAAATAATTCTTTCATAAGTTCTTGGTTGTTTACTTAGGACAATAAGTAGCTCTTAGTCAATCGAAATCTTGTTTTGAGTTTGTTGTGCAAAGATCTTAGAAAAAAAAATAGTTTGAAAAGTTGGTTAAAGAGTTTAAATGTGCAAAGCTAAATTTGTCAAGAAGAATAATTTGTTTTCAGTTTCATTGTATTCTCTTCTCTTTCATCTCTCAAAAACATCACTAGTTTCACTTTCGTCCCCTTTGAATTAAGACAATCACTAAAATTAACACTTAATTAAAAGTTTTTAGACTTTATGTTTGTAGGGTCCATCAACTAGTCTAGGCTAGAGCCTTGATTTATGATTGGAGAGGCAACTCTTCAAGGCTACAAAAAAAAAACATAAGAGTATGTGCTAGGGAGTGCTTAAAATTCAAGTAACCATGAAATTTATTTGCGACCCCCCTCTAACACATGGGATAAACATGAGGTCACGTGCGGAAAGGTAGCATAGATAACCCCTCCAAAGTCGGACCAAGTGTAGTGGGGAATGCATATAGAGGGCTTATCTTTGGATTCCATTGATCGCATTTTCCATGGATCTTAGTGGGTCTCAAATCCGTTCAAGGTCCTTATTCATCTTCCAGAACACTTGATTTCGATACCCTTGATAGGTTTCGAGCTTGATACCCTGCTCATTGCGTTCCACCTGACTGTCGACTGTACCCTCCTGGCGACTGTTTGTGAGATGGAAACCTAGTTGCCTATCATTCTAGTGACTTACACAGGTGACTGCGGGGGTATACCACGGTACCTAGGATAGAAATCAGGCCACGCTTTGTAGAGTATACCTAAAGGGTGCTTCCGTATTCGAGTTTCACTTGCACAGGTAAGTTTCTCTAGTGTTGGTTGTTGTAATTTTTCTTCCAACTAGCTAGTGACTTCTTGTTTTATCTCATAGGTACTTTTTTCTAGGGTGTGCTTGTTTTCAAATGATTAGAAAGGATTTAGTGTGTCTCTAATCTTCTCACATAGTGGAGTATCAGGAGCTCCACCGATCACGAAGGCTTCTTGGCCTACCGCTGATTAATCTAGATCCACCCCTGCCACCGCTAAGGAAAAGACTTGACCAGCAAGGGTCTTTTGAGGCAACTAGGTCATAGGAAACTGTGCCCGACCCATCTCCAAGAGAAGAACAATTGATTTCAGATGAACCAACCATTTCAGACCTTGGATCAGAATCTCTTGGTCCGTATGAACCTCTGATCACTGATCTATCGGCACCCATCTTCGTACAAGTTTATCCTTACGAGCGCCAGATAGTGTCACAAGCAACAATGGAAACATATGTTGCGGCTTCTTCAGGGAATTCTCATATTCCCTCTACGTCTGTCACTACAGGGGGTGTTCCAGCACCTAACCAACCATCACCAGTCCGTACCACCATGGTCTCAACCACCTCTACCTCGGACAATGGTTTGATTTTGTTTATCATGACAATCATTGATCCTTTCACCAAGAGTGTGAAAGGCCCTCCATTCTCATATGGGATGCTTGTCTTCGATACAAACTCTGTCCTTTTCTACTCCACTCTATAGAATTTATGTCTAGGGGAAGGGATCTATAACGCTCTTTTGTAAGGATCCATGGGGGGCACTTCAGCTTCCTATAATACTTTCCCTTATGGAGGGGGTCATATACCTCCTTCGTCATCTTTGCTCGATGGTACCCACCAGCATTCTGTTGAGCTGAACATAAACTTTATCTCATTTGGAGCAGTTATTCAAGGACTTCCTTCTTATAGCATGCTGGTAGGTTCAACGTAGTTCTCTTTGTTCGGCACATTTGGTAACAACGCTTTCTTGTCAGCTATCATCTTGATCGGGGGAAGCCCCAGTTATGGACAACAAAATCCTATGCAGCGTACTAGTCTTGCACATAGGGCAAACCCAGGAATTCCTTCCTCACAAGGACCTTAGAATCTGTGGTAGGGATCATTTCCCTCATTAGGGATGTCAACCGGGGGCAAGCCCTTCCATAGCTAATGGAACCCCAAGCAAGGTTGAGGACCTATGCCCATTAGATCGGCAGGGGGCAACCCTTCCCAAAATCCTTGGAATGTAACACAAGCCGAACCTTCTACCTCCTATTACGGGAGTCAGCCGATGATGTCTCAACAAGCACAGAATCCATACGCTGGTCATGGACATGGTTTTTACCAGAACCCAGGCCAACAACCTAACTTTTCTTGGCAACCTGATGCTAGTCAAACTCCGGGATCCTTTTTCCATGGTTATAATCAATAACCCAAACTATCGTTTCTGGCGACTTTTCATTTTCCAGACTTGACAAGGTTATTGAATGATCCCATCTGTCACGATCCGCATTGGCCTCCTATGCCGACCAAGTTTCCTTCAGACATTCCAAATTTCAAAGCTAAGCCTAATGAAAATCCAGGCAACCATGTGACCACCTTCAATATATGTTGCTTATCCAACTCATTGAAAGATGATTCTATACAGTTGTGTTTGTTTCAACACACTCTCATAAGGGGTGCTGTGAAATGGTACATTGAGCTCGATCACTCAAGATACTCTTCCTTCGGTGCATTGGCAATGGATTTCTTAAACCATTTCCAATTACCTGTGAGATACAACACTAGCACTGAATTGCTGGCCAACTTTGAGAAAACAAAGGTAGAGCATATCTCTAATCACATCCAAGAATGGGGACACTAGAAGAATTTGATTAAAGTGTTAGTCCCACCAACATTCCTGCTTGAGTGGTTCCTTAAGTCTTTGGTACCCCAGTTATCCAAAGACGTCACAATGTCGGGAGTGTTTTCCTAAGAAGATGCAATAATGAGATCTCAACAGCTAGAGCTGATTTACTCTTAGTCTGGTTTAATTTACGAAATTTTTCCAAATGCACCGCGGTCAATACTTGACAATACTAGACATAGAGTTGGACCACATGTCAATGGTATTGTTGGTTCAACACAAACAAAGCCCACTGATCAACCGTTAAAAAAATTGAAACAATTATCGATACAATAGAAAGTGGCCAGCCAGACCACTGGTCTGGCTGCCCCCCCACCCAAATGTCAGATGTACACAGTGTGAAATCGACAAACCTGAAGGCCACCGAGAAGCCTGACGGAAAGATGAAACAACAAAAGAAGGGTAAGGGGGATAATAAACCTACCAATAATTCTAATCGAGGGAACACAGAAAATAAGAAGTCAAAGTATCTATGTAACCTGTGCATGGAAGACCACGTGACTCATGAGTGCCCTCAGCTTATGGAGGCCCAAAATTTATTGGCGCAACAATAGCCTGTCGGGTTAATGAACCCATTTCAACATGGGAAAAATTTAATTCAAGCCTCTTCGAGCATGGATGGGGGTAGTCAAGGACCCCCTCCGTCTTCAAGTAATCCTTCATCCGTGAATGTGTATATGATGAAAGATGATGCTTATATTTCGACTAGAGCACATGATTACGGAATGCCAAACACCTTTGATAAGAGTAAAGAAGACGAAAACCCACCTCTTCCTCTCTAGATTGAGAAGACGTTCGGTGAAACAATGACATGCATCCCAAAAGGTGCATTCAAGAAATCTTCTCACAATCCAAACATAAGGGCCGCCTAGAACTACTCTGTGGTGGAGGATTTGTCTCAAACCCCTTGTGTGATGTCTGCTTTAGAGGTCCTCCAAATCTTCTCTTCCTAGAGAAAGGCTCTATTAGCCACCTTAGGATCTGTTGAGACTTGTAATCCAGGCGTGATCATGCTTGATATGACCAACTTAAAACCTCGTCTCCCTTACCACATGGCATTTCATATAGTAGTGGCTTACACCACGAAAACTTTTACACGGAACATTTTCCGCACGGTGCTTGATGAGGGTGCCTCGACATGCATGATGTCGTTGGCATGTTGGAAGGCCATTGACCAACTTGTTTTGTCTCCATTACCGACTCTTCTTACTGCTTTTGGCATTCATTCACTCTGAACAAATGGAATCATCCCCTCTTTTCCCATGCAGTTAGGGGGGAAGACCATGTGCGTCGGGGTTGAAGTGGTCAATGCATCGCTCGACTACAATATCTTGTTAGGAAGGAGTTGGACCTATGCTATGAAAGTAGTGGTTGCTACAATTTTCTGGGTCTTGTTGTTTCCACACGAGGGCCATATCATGACCATTTATTATTTGTGTTTCTCCCGTCCTGATCCTTCATCGGGGGCATCCATGGTCTCGATGATTGATAACCCTCAACCCGACATCGCCAACATAGGGGTTGGTTTGTGCCCACCTTTGATGGGTACTTTAAATTACCCGCCTCCTTCCGACGATTTTAAGTTCGTATTAGACCATCCTAAGGTTCTANNTTTTCAAGTCTCGTCGTTTCGTACGACCTACTTTAATGATCCGTGGACTCTTCCTTCCCCATTGACCACGATGTAAGGGACAAGGAACCATGGTATGGCCATGCCCTTGTCCATATCAGAAGTTTCATACTCAATAGTCCAACAAGCTTCTGTCGACCCCGATCTGACTCCCTCACAAGAGTTGGATCCGATTCTCGAGTCTACTTGGGCTCAAGGTTGCCTTGCCAATACTGAATTTTTAGACTTAGTATTGCCTTCAAACAAAGTGATTATTGAAGCAATGACTAGTCCAGAAAGACCCTGGGATGATCTTCATCACAGATCTTATTTCCTCACAGACTTAAGAAGAATTGAAGCAGGAGAATTCACTTTGACTATGACCAGAGATAGGTGTTATAACCCTAGTTTGCACCAGACATGCTTACCAGGAATCAGACCATCTCGGATTCCTTATTTGTCAAACCACTATTGAACACCTCTTCTTAAAAACCCCTTTTATAAAGGCCCAGACACCCTGCTCCATTACTGCATGTGTGTACATGCTAGTTGACCCAAGATAGCTCGCGTGTACCTACAAAAGCATGAAAAAAGGAAAGTTGTTGACAAAACACACAGCTTTGGGTAAGTGAACTAAAATTTTCGTCCATGCATGGTCGGTCATTCGACCAAATACCTAGCTCCTTCTAACCTATAAAAGAAGGGGTAGGAGTCCCATTTGAAAGGAGGAGAATCATAGTAAAGAAACTATACCCGATTAAGAATTACCTTTGTCCCAACCTTTAGC